>BMAO01007190.1:0-25305 GCA_019973975.1 Trichonephila clavata
GAAAAAAAGTGCGCTATTGGAAGGAAGAGAAGAAAGTTCCAGTTTTGGGTTCAAATTTAATACCCCAACCTACCTTTTGTTATTGTCGTGTTTCCCTGTGGAAAGGATGATCGTACTGACAAAAGTTCTACAGATACATTTTTTATTTTCTAATTTTTCTGGAAATCCTTAGATAATTTTTGACTAATTGTCTTGCAAGAGCCAGCGTTATCTAGGAATGCAACATGTTCCGGAGTTTCTACCGAAATAACTCGAAACTCATTCACGCTTTCAGCCGTTCATTTTCCTATCCTCTGAGCATAAACGTTTAGACCTTGGCGCTTGAATTGAATCATTTTCTATTCATTCACCTCATTCATTCTCTTCCTTTCGCTCGCTTAACTTTGCTCTCTAGCACTTGCAAGTGGTCGTATTTTCACTCATTCAACACTTTTTACAGTAGAGCTCTACGCTAAGCATTCTCCTCCTTAGAATGTAAAACATTATAAGTTGTACTTAATGTTTTCTAAGACGAAAGCTTTAAAACTACAAAAAAAAATTGATTCGGCAGTTACAGAGTGGAAATTATTGTTAGCAAGTGACCTTTAATGAGAACAAATTTATTTTACAGGAGTGGCATTTGATAGTTTCTACAGCATTAAGCAGAAAATACGGGTAATGAAAGTAAGCAAAACAATTTACATGTTAATATCTCAAAAGCTTCTGAATACGAGTGGTTTTTCACAGGAAGTTAGCTCTCAAATTCAGAGTACAAATTTATTTATACCTTGCAGTTATAATTTAAGTAGTATTTCTCAATAATAGGTTACGATTTGGAAAAGATGTCGTTTCCGTAACATTCTGGATATACCGAGGGGTGATAGGGACGAATTTTTTTACGAAGTCTTTGCAAAAATATTCAACTAGCGAAAAAAAGATACAAAAAATTGGAAATTGACTATGCAGAAAATTTTCTTTCTCACTGTGGATATCATGTGGTGAGCCAGCGTATTTCAATTTCATGTTAGTACAGCTTTCCAAAGTTTTCATTTATTTTGAAGACATTTGATGCTACTGAATTCTGTACATTGGGGAATTTTTTTCTATGTATTTATTCAGAAGAATATTTTGGAAGGTATTCTACTTCCAGAGGAAAACTACTAGAAATTACTAACATTTTTCGATGGATTTGACAAAGAAATGTCACCAGAGAACCGACGCTTTTTGAAATGCGCAGCACCACAATTGGATTAAAATGAATGAATCTAGTTGAAGATCGCATTAATGCTACAAATGATAGTTTTTCCTTCAAAGGACCAGATATAGAAGTATTTGAAAGTGCTTTTTTTTCATTACAGGAAAATGAAATGTGTAGCATCAATTCTTAAGAGAATGGGAGAATGATATAAATGCTTTTTCGAATCAAGTAAACATCATTATTCATTGTAAATATTCTGGATCTAGATGCTATAATTACCTAACTTTTATGAATGCATTCCATTAAGCGTATTTGTAAAAAAAATATTGATGAACATGTTGTGTAAGACTGTCTACTTCTCTGAGGAATAAGGATGATTTTTTAAAATGAAGAAAAACATAATATATTAATAACTTTCTCTAAACTATTGAAAGATTTAAAACGCTTAGCAGTGTAACAGAATATAATTTTTTTTATTACTAGTAAGTGTCAGAATCATGAAGTAATATGCAACATTTATATAACCGATACATCAATTTTAATGAATTATTTGACTTTATTTTTAATTTAAAATTAAAGTAGTGACTCTCTCTCTCTCTCTAAACATAAGATCTTTATTAATTATTATTTAAAGGCTCTTTTTTTAAATTTAAATTTTGGTTCAAATTTATTTAAATATTTCACTTTTGAAAAGAATGTTTTTTTCAATGATTAGTTAATTATTTATCAAAATAATAAACTATCTAATTAAGGGGAAAATTCGTTTTTGAAGATATTTTTACTCGAATGGTCCTAAAATTATAATTCCTTTTAAATACTCTTAAAGAATACAGGATAATTATAATCCTGCTTTTAAATATTAAAATCATTAAATACTTCATAAACTGGGAATGATCTGTAATTTAAGGACATATTTCAATTCCTATTGGGAAAAAAAATTGAGAAATATATTTAAAATGAAATAGATTCAGATATTAAACGGATTATATATATACAACACAAACAAGCGCACACACACATGGAGAGGGAAAAAAGAGGCGTTTACAAGAATAAAGGAGTAAGACCTGTCCCCCGCATAAGGTGGATTTTTCGTAAGGTAGAAATTACGGTTCCTAATCAACGAAATTTTTCAGATTTTAGTATAAATCATATTAAAATCTTTGATTAAATGATTTTTGCAATTTTGTTTTATTGTGTTTTATTTTTGGATCAATGTGTATATGGATTATGTAAAAAGGATTTAGTTTTCAAAATACTACAAAATGCTATACATTTAATTTATAAAAGAAATGTTTTAAAGTTCATGAATGGATTTTAAAATGCTAATCCTTTTACAATAATCGATGCACATAAAAGATTTTTGATTTACATATACGGCAAGATATTTACAACAAAAATTGATATGGATTTATTGCTAGCATAATTGATATACATAAAAAAATATTTTTCCGAAATCTCATTGGAAATTTCATAAAAAATGTGTAAAATTTAAATTTAAATATTTTTTAATTGATTCGATAAGGCGTGCAATCTTTTGTTACATGAACTATTAGCAGCAGGTAAAAAAATCAAAGCTTTAGGCACAAAAGAAAAAACGTCTTAAGCATTTCAAATGAAGATAAATGAGTTATTTTTTCTTTCTGAGATAAATAAAAATGAAAATAAAGCTTATCATGACTCTGAATTTTTTAACTTAAGCCTTAAAATTTTGTGAAATTATAGAAAAATTATACAAAGAATAATTTATACGAAAAAATTAGTTTTGCAATTTTGACCGATTTTTGTCAATCGAATCGGTATTTTGCCGTTTTTAAAGTGTACTAATATTGCAAAGCAATTTTCTGTTGCCTTCGAGTGTGTAAGCAGGTATACGAAGTATAGTTTCATCTTAAAATCAATTAACTTAAGTTAAAGTTATCCGACTACCGAGTTTTGCCAAAAAGTGACAATTTTTATGATTTTATTTTATTAGGCCATTTTATTAGCTTTATAAAATATACCAAGTTTATCATTTTCCATTCTCTAGAAAAAAAAATTACAGGTGTTTTGGTAAAAGCAGATGAAATTACTTTAAGCAAGATGTCATACTTTAAAACGCGTTTTACTCGAAATGTGTGTGTTTTTTTTAATATCTCAACGGAGCCAGTGATTACTAAAAAAAGTTATAAAACAATTAACTGAAATTTTTCGGAATAATAGAAGAAGTATTTTATCCTTCAGATTTATCAGTCATGTTTTATTACACAATTTACAGTCCCTTATGTTAATATAATCACTGTTTTTTTAAGCAATTTCATATAATAACTAAGATAAAGTGCTCTAGTTTTTGTAAAAAAGGAAAATATCTCTTATCCTAGATCATTTCAAAATGAATAACATAGCAACCCATCAGAATTGAAAATTGAAAATTTGTTATAAACCTTTGGTACAGAATGGGCCGCGTTTGTTATTTATTTTGTAAATTTTTACCAATTTTTTTCCATTTTAGTAATAATAATTTCTTTTTCGCTTTTAATTTTTGCATATTTTTTCTTAAAATGTACTAAACAAATCTAAAAACAACAAAAAAAATCCTTATATCTCCATTTTTTTTTAAAAAAAGCTGTCGCAGGCAGTCGGTACCTTAATTGTGTTATTCTAATTTTTGATTGCTTAGTGTAGTTTGAACTGAAACCGAAATTATCTTTTCTAGATTTATTGTTATTTATTCGTCTAATGAACATGAAATAAAAAGATTACTTCCGGGTTGTCCGATTAACGAAAGGCAACGGAAAATTATAACTTTATATTCATTATTTGAATAGTTGAGGTAAGGATGACACGAAATACTTCAATTACTTCAGAATGTTGATGATTTTCTTTCGAGCAATTGACTGACTTTATTAAGCCTATGGAAATGTTGGATATTACTCTAAGAGAAGCAAAAAATAAATTTTCAATTATAAATTGAAAACTATTAATAAGATAGAATAAAAACGAAAACTAAATAATGAAGCAAAATAACATTTTATGTATTTATTTAATTTGTTTTACAATAAATTATTAATTCTTTTGTCAACTTTCACATACAAAAAAAAGGATGATGATTGTCAAAAGGTATTGCCAAATTAGTCCAATAAATTAGTTAAACAATTAAGTTATGTTGAACAATTTCCTTGCAAACTCGAAATATTTTTCATATAAGAAATATTTTTTAATTTGAAATGTTAAACAAAATGCGGAGAGCTGAGTACATGACATTTTTTATCCTCTAACAATTAAGTATCTCCAGCAATGACATTCAATAATTTACAAAATAGCTGTAAACTTATCTTTAAAGTTATCTCTCTGATTTTGTCGCAATTCCGTAAAAATACATAACTCTGAAGATGTTAGTCAAACAAGGTCCATTACAAGATTATCAACTTCCATCCTCTCAAAAATTTGTAGAATAGTGCAGAGTACCACTGGGAATTGTACCGCGTGCCATAGGTTGCGACCCCTGGTGTATTCTTGATAGTGATGAGTTGTGTAACTTTTGTAATGTGATTCCTAATATAGGAAATGTTCGAAGAAGCTCCATTTGTAGTTGAAGCCACTCACTACTATAAATTTCTCTGTAAACAGCAATAGATGGTGACAGAAAAATATTTTGTGTGGACTTAGGTAATTCTGTTTTTTTCCTCAAACCTGTAAAATTTGCTAATCTATTTCATTCGGTTTTAGTAGCGATCTAATTTAATATTGATTCTAATGGTATGACTTTTTTCAGGCGAATGTTGGATATAATGCTTTAAATAGGATAGATAATGACACATAGTGAAGTGAAATAGGAAACATTTGAGAATCAAACAAAAAGAATATAAGGAAAGATTACAATTGGATAAGGATCCTGAAGGAGATGTAGATCGAAACTCATTTCTAAAGTTACTTAATCTGTGAAAGGAGGCAGTCGGGAAGGACTCTCATTTATGTAGATTTTTAAGAAGATCAACCCGAATGATAAAAAGAAGTTGCCTTAGCGTATATAAATATACAATACATAATTAAAATGAAATGTGGAAAAAGAAGTGTGTATAAAAATAGAAATTCAAATTACGAATATAGAATTATAAAATACATAAACAAGGATATACGAATAAATTTTATATTACAAGGTATAAAGAAATCAAAATTAAGGAACAGGAAAATATCAAAATATGCAGATAAAAAAAATGAAATAAATTACAAAACAGGGTTGGTAAGAGACAAGGCTCATTTTGTTGTTGATTGTATGTAGAACAAGTTTAATCTTCGCAACAATACAAGAGGTCAAATTAAGTACTGTGCTTTTCATTATGTTTAGAACAATTCAACAAATTAAAGCTACAACTACTGTTATCATGGGCGTTTGTCACAGTTAAAACATACTTTTGAGGAGGAGAAAATAGTGACCAAAGGAGGCACTTGTAAAACACGGCCAAAAAGAGATGAAAGTGGTTTTTTAAAACTTTTTTCGAAGTTAAGAACAACGCAAAACTAATTTTAAAAAACAGATAGATCCAAAGATCAATTAAGATGACCTAATGGCTGAATAGGAAAATTTAATGGAAAAATCAGTTTTAAAATTTTTAATCGCTTAGAAATGCATTTTTAAATATAAGTGGTGGGAGGTGGTGGGACTAATCCCCATATGGTCTAGTGAAACTAAACCAGATCCATGAGCCCATAAATCTACACAAAGTCTAAGAACAGCCGAGGGGAAGCAACAGCCTACTCACAGGAAAACCCCAAACATTGCAGAATGTGCAGAGGACAAAAAGGACTGATCTCACATTTAGTGCCAATTGGGAAGCTTCTTTTGCCACATTCAAAATTCATGTACCTCAGGTGACCAGTTGAAAATCGCGAAAAGGCCATCTGATAAGATCTGAAACTCTTAAATGATATGGTGAATCCAGGGTTGCTTAGAAAGTACCATGGGTGTAGAGGGGGGACAACCCAGGTTCTACATATATCCCTCAGGTCATGCCACCGCCTCAAAGTATGCTTTATAGCCGGTGAGGGGGTGCTCTTGGGCTGAACGGGCGATATACGTTGGAAGAGTAATCTCCTATCAGGGACTCCCAAGGCGTGAAAACCCACTATGCTCAACTAAGGTCTACAGGCGAAGAAGCGAAGTCAGTCTTCTACCTATGGTGCTAACATCTTGCCAAGGTGCTCCAGGTTTTCAGACCAACAAGAGCTGTCAAATTACCTCCTTTACCATGAACCTTCTTAAACATGTGATCCTTGGGATGAGTGAGTATGTTTATATAGAATATCGGCAAAACAAGGTTAATTAAACCATACCATTTCTAGATCAGGGCATCGCACAATTTGTTCAGCATGGTGACCTCTAATGGTGACCTGACTCTTCTCCATGTAGTCTGTTGTGATGACTCAAGAAACCGGCAACATCATCTTCAGTGAAGACAGCACCTTAACCTTCCTGGGTATTTGTGTGGGGAAGGAGAGTCGCCTTGATTCCTCTTCTTGATGGTCTTACTTTTGATTCATCATTGATGGATTTCCACTTCTTGAATCTTCTGCTATGAACATGTTGCCAGTTAGCAAGTCTAGCTTAGATTCTATTTATAAACTAGATAAAATTTTCTGGAAAAATAACACAACATTATGTCCATTGAATTAATTATAAAAAAATATTTCAAAAGTATACAGCATAGTTCTAACACATTTTAATTATTAAATAAAGGTATAATAAAAAGTGTGCATTCATTTACACTTGTATAAATTAATAATTAGCTAGAAGGATTAATATAAAGTTTCATTTTTGCATTTGGAAAAAAATTCCAGCTATTCTTTTTTTCAGTGCAAACTAAAACTTTTCTTCTTCAACATTTTACTATTTAACTATTTTTAATTAGTCCTTCCTTCGGAATTTACATCTTGACCTCTGACCTAACACATTTTCACATTATAATATATAAATCAAAAGTCACACTTTTTCGACAAAATGGGAAGACAAAGTTCTATAAATTCATTTTCTTTTTCTAAAAAAAAGGTCATAAAAGTTTATTTTTCATATTAAATTACCTCGTAAAACTTCTGACATTTCTTTGTATAAAGAAAGATTATAGGTATCAAATTACCAAGATAAATAATTTAATGATTACATATTTTTTCTAGATAATTTTCCTTTAAACGTTGATATCTTATTTAATATTAAAGGTCAACATTTTTTGGGCAAATAATCATATTCCCGTTATCTAAAGAAATTATTTAATTTCATTAAAGTTCTCTTTTTAATTCTAAGTAATGATATTCCTCACATTTCAAGATAAATTTCACAAAGCTTAATAAAGAAATTAACTAACCTTTTAACCTTTAGAGACCTTCTGAGCTCATTCTCCTTTACTTTATATTCTAAGTTTAGTAGAAATTTTTGTTAACAAGACACATGAGATTTTCCTGGCTATAGTTTTTGTTAACTTTTGAGAGTTCAAAAAAATAATTCTTTTTTTGAGACTATCAATTTTAATTTTAAGTGCTGTCAAAATTATTATGTATTAGCTATTTGTTTACAAAGTATTTAAATAATGATATTGGCTTTAAAATTATAAGAACATTAATAATAATTTTAAAAAATCGAATTAATTTGTTCCGGAATAATTTTTGCCACTGAACATGTTAATAGGTTAATTTACATTATTATTATTTTACTCTTTTTACATGAAATATTTAAAAGATAATACGATATTTGATGGTATATAAAACACAAACTGAAGCAATGTATCTCAAGGAAAAAAAGATTTTAAAAAAATCTATTTTTTATGGCTTTTAAATTTTTATATTATCTATGTAGATTTTTACTCTGAATTTGATACAGATCTCTGTTCGCTTTAACATTTCAATACGTTTTGTAAATTTTGAGTCTTTTTATTTCGTATTATGCTAATTGGAGTCAACAGTGGAAAGGTTGATCAAAGTTATTTCAAGTTCAATTTCAATTCTAACTTGAGTTAATAATGCACTCCTCTTATATGAAATAACTAAATCTTATATCAAATGGAAAAAAAAACATTCAGAACTAAGTAGTTTTTTATTTTACTTCATTAACTTCATTCAAAATTCAATGTCCTTATTCGTCTAGCGTTACAAACACTACTTAATCAAATAATCAAAAGAGCGTTCAAATAAAAAATTATTAAAACAAAGTATTTTTTTGTTATCATATACCACTAACAATGTCAAACCATGTGTTGTAAATTAAATATTAAATGTACAGATGGCGCTGCAAGTCATCCAAGAAATTTATACTCGTTTGGCTTGTAGAGTCAGAGTCATGTACTGTTCTTTGTGCTGTGTACTTGTCTTCTGTGTTGTCTGCAAAATGCCAAACGATGGACTAAATCATTGAATAGAGAATGAAGGATACATTGGAATTATAATCGTGTACCTGACTATGGAATATAATAATTAAGGAAATATAATATACCAAGCTTTAATAATATAATCCGGATGAAAACAAGATATATCATATAATAGAACAACGAAAGGATTTTGATTAAATAAAATCTCCAGTATCTTAAAGAATTTATTATAACACAATCAAAATCAAAAATTTAAAAAGGGAGTTATTTCGTAATTGTAAGCTACGAGAAAAAATTATTATGTCAAATGCTTAATAAAATTACCATATATGTACGACAATGTATCATCTGTACATATACGAAGCAAGATGACTTCCGTATGGCATTTACTTTTCAAAAATATTTTGCAAAAATAAAATTTAAAAAAAAATTGCAACAAATGTTTTTTATAAGTTAAATGATAAGAACATAATTCTACAACTAAAATTAAGCTATAATATATTCTATTTATTCAATTTCTATAAGTAGTATAGTTTTATTATGACTCTTGCATATATATTCACATGTTTAACTTCTTGATTATAATTAATCATTCAGGCGATCAGACAGATAAATCAAAGACAAAACGTTGGTACTGTAAAGCACACAAAATCTTTTTTTTTAATCAAAAAATAGCAACTTGTATGCCTCACTTTGCACTTGTATGTCGGAAATTCTTCCAAAATTAATTAAATTATGAAATTAGTTTATCTTGAAAATATGTTTTTCGGCATTGAATAAATCCAAATAGCAGACAAATCATTAATAACAAAATCAACGCCATATTACAATAATGGAGTACTGAAGAGGTGCTTTTTTTTCAAAACTATTATTTTCTTAAAACAATATAACACTTATAACAATTTTTTTAAAATTCATCAATTTTTATATGTTAAATAATTAGCAATTTTGCGTGCATCGTAAAATTCTTTTATCATTTGCCCAATTATTAAAATACATAAATATCGACAGCACATAATTTTAATTTTATATATAACAGTTGATTTTTAATTTTCAAAATATGAATGAGTAAAATGTATAGTTTTGTTCCCACTTGGTTTATTGTAATTTAAATACGAATTAAATTAAATATGTTATAATTTCTTCAATATTTTTGAGTTTTAAAATTTTAATATCTAAGAGAACCACTTTTACTCTATCATTCCACAATGATAGAATATTTTTCAATATTTTAAAATTGTTACCCAATAAAAGATTAATGAACTCTTCAACTTACTGTTATTAAAAAAACAAAATTACATACAACCTGCCTTTTCTCACTCAAAATCACTACTATGTAGACAAGTCATAAGTTCTTAACATGTGTTCGTATTAAATACGCAAGGTTCATTCATATAAATCCTTTTCTGAGAGCAAATTCTCCAAATTTTAATCGTACTTTTCCAAAAATTCTAAAGCAGTGCTTCTCAAACTTTCATTATTTCCGACCAATATTCAACCATAATTTTCATCGTACCCCCTCCATACAATAACAATGTATTGAATTCAGTAATACTATACTTTGACGCCAAAGCTATAATACGACTTTAATCTCTTAAGTACAACCGGCGTATATAAACGTCTCGCTCAGTGAAAATGTTAATTGTACCGGGCAAATATACCTGTCTTTCTGAAGTACGATCTTTTCTGTGCACTGCTATCCTTAAGAGTATTCGAAAGACTTTAGAATGCAATAAAAGGACCTTGACAGTATTTGCGAAGGATTTATTCATTTCAGAGGATTTACCTACTTATTCATTTTCTCCCCCCCCCCTCCAATACATCCTATACAAGTACCTACGTGGAAAACGGTAGCATTGGGGAGCGGATCGCGTAAATTTTAATCGGAAGTTTTGGGGTTAATTATAAACCGCACAAATTATCAAGATAAGTGTTAATTTTTGTGTATAATTTTATATATGACAAGCCCATGGTAATGACTTGTCATATATAAAATTACAACGGTAATTATTAAAATTGTTCTAAACATATATTGTGTGTTAAATGACTTATAAAATACATTATGCAGTACTGATACATTTATAGGTGTATATCAGTGTAAATGTGTATTTTTTTTTGTCAGAATGCCTTTTGTGTTTGTTTACTTCCAGTAAATTAATACAGTAGAACGTCGTTTATCTGAACGTTTATTATCCGGAGCGTTAAATAGCCGAATCAAAGTCCGGATACATTTTCAAAAGGTGAAATGCTAAACATTTGTTTCCTGTGTGGCCAAAAGTGACCGGAAACCCAAGATGAGGGATATTTGAGGAATTTCAGTTGTGTGATTTGGTAAACACCTGCGCGGGATATTAGGTCAAATTGTGAGGGGGTGTATACATGCTCCTTTGTTGAGTTTTGATGATGTAGAAACCTGGATAGCATACGATGCATAAGACTGTGGATTTCAAATGCTAAATAATGACGAGATAGTGACTTCCGTGGAAGAAGAATCCAACCCTGTCGACGATGAAACGGATTAAGACGAGGACAACAACAGCAACAACGAAAGTAGCAAGGGTCCATCAAATTCTGACGCATTTTCTGCGTTAGAGACATCTATGGAGTGGTACGAACAACAATCAGAATGCTGTCTTACTCAACTACTGCTGCTGAAGAGAACCAGAGACCTTGCAGTGGAAAAACGAAGGTGTACAATGGTACAGCGAAAATAATTGATTATTTTCCACAATCAAGGTAAAATTGCGACGTCTTGCCCCTATTTGGTTTTTTCTTCAAGCACGTTTCCCGCATGTGATGATTTTCATTGTATAGTGTCTAGTATCATATACTGCATGTATCGCATTTGGTTTTCGGTTATCTGAACAATCGCGTATCCGAACGGTGTCCGGTCCCAATTGATTCAGATAAACGACTTTCTACTGTATATACATTTTAAATAATCCTTTATTTTCGACTTTTTAATATGCTCGTGACCCTCTCTTAGTGTTATCACGCTACCTAGGAGGGCGCGTCCGACAGTTTGAGAAACGCTGCTATAAAGGCTTTAATCGACTGTCTTGTTCTGACTTAGTCTGTTGATGATAATGATAATAATGTCGTATCCATAACGGGACCAAATGAGAAAGTACCATGGGCCCAACTAAGCCTGTTTAAAACATTTAAGGATACGCCCCTTAACTTTAATCGATTTAGTTAATAAATTTTTTCAATCACAAATTTTTACATTTTTGCATGACACGTCGATTTTTTCTAACACATTTAATTTTTCACCAAATACCTCCGAGTTTGAATGAATCAGAGAGCATGCATTCACAATACGGAAGTTTTTCACAAAAGAAAGGAAAAAAAAACTCCAATATTTGAGGCACACTTAAAATGCTTTCGATTCAATGAAGTTCTAAAAACGAGAAAGAAAATAGGAAAGCGACCACTTTACTTAATTTAAAAAAACGCAATTTATCTCTCAGATATATTGCCAAATATTAGGTAATTTTCAAGAAGGGCCTTTGAGTTTTTAGAAGTGAGGATAATTACGCGAAAAACAAATCTTCTGGAAACTCACCAAAATTTGGACCCCGTAAGAAAGGATAAAAAAAAAGAAAAGTTTTCTTTTCACGGTGGATAAGTAATGGAGAAACGATTCTGGGAAAATTAGTTGAAGAGACAGTCCATAAATTCAGAAAGCTACTTAACAAAATTTTTTAAAAGCTTCTAAGATATTGCTTATTTTAAATGAATATTCCAACTAAAAACGTTAGAGGAGTAGAAGCAGAAAATTCTTAATTAGAAAAGTCATATATTTTTGTTTATAGATCTTAATTTTCTTAATTAAGTTATGGTAGTTTCTTTTTTAAAATTTGAAAGGTAATGCTGAGATTTTCTTCTATGAGAAAATCATGTTTTAAATGAATTAAATACTCAAACTATAAATTTAGGGAAAGAGATATATTTTACATAGATACTTTAATTCGATAACTCACCATTCAAATTTAATCACTATTTTAAGCACTTAAGAGAATTGATCCAAAAATAAAATTCTTAACAAAGCTTAAAACAAGATCAAAATTTCGTTAAGAAGTCTAAACTGTATACTAAGGGAAAAGAACTTCATTTTCTTTTCTTTGAGTAACTAAATTAGGCACTGCCCAAAGTTATGTTGACTGGTATAAAATTAAGTATTCTGAATATCATTACTGAAACGCTCCTGAGGCATTCCTTTCTACAAACATTCGCTTAACCCTGTGCTTCTCAAACTGTCAGTATTGGTGACTCAGTTATCAGTAATAATTTTCATCGCGCCCCTCTTCTTACAATAACAATGCATTGAAGACAATAATAATGTAGTTTGACGGTTAAATTACAATACGACTTTAATTACAAACCTCAGAAATTATCAAGTATTAAATTTTGTATATGGCAAGTCCATGGCAGTCACTAGCAATTGCTAAACTTGTTTCTAGTTAAGTATTGATGAGTTAATTATTGAGTACTTTTTAGAGTACTGATACATTTATAAGTATATTATATCACTAGGTCAATAAGTATTTTATTTCTTATAATGTCAGAATGTATTCTTTTGTTTACTTTCAGTAAATTAATAATCTTTTGCTTTCGACTTTCAATATGCTCCCGTCCCCCTATCATAGTTATGACGTCTCCTTAGGGGGGGGGGCACGCCCCACAGTTTGAAAAGTGCTGGCTTAAACCAATTCTTTTACAATAATTCTTTACACGTTTTGGCTAATGAAAAATTAGTATATTCGAGGACTGGTCTTGTTTACCCTGAGGTTGTGATAAAGAATAATAGTGAATGGTTTTATTCACAGACACATAAAAACAATTTGTTCTTAAGCACTCAGATACAATAAACGGAGTTTTATGTTTGAAATTTTCGCCTTTCCAAAGAGTTTTAAAAAAAAAAATTTTTAAATGTTTCACGTAGAGAATTTATGACTTTATGTTCTTACACTTTTCTCTACCTAACTCATTAGCAAGAAATAACATTATGGGTGTTTTAAGAAATTTTAGCCTAAGGAACATTAATTAAGTTTTTGAATTTGACAAAATATTACTGCAAGAATATTAAGACTGTAAAGAATATTAAAAAAATATTAAAAACTAATTTTAAACAATTTTTTTTACATAATAGTTATTTTTTCACATTTTGTCTACTTTTGGGCAATATAGGTATACACTAAATTTCAGTCTTTCTAGTGTCAAATAATGATTTATATTTTTTTGAAATTTGTAGTGTAACCGTACATTTGTGCAAGTTTCAAACATCCTCTTTAAACAATAAATATGTTTCATAGCTCTTAGCTTAGTAAAGATGACTAGTCGATATCTCAGCTATCTATCTATCTATCTATCTATCTATCTATATATATATATATATATATATATATATATATATATATATATATATATAATATATATATATATATATATAAAACAGTGATTCTCAATCACAGTGCCGCGGCACTTTTGTGCACCACCAAATTTTATTAATATTAATAATTATAAGTAAAAACTCTGAGAAAAAAAATGAAAAAAATCTAGAACCGAACCCTTTTGGCGTTTTAATAGAGATAAACTATTTATGAATTTGTTATTGTCCATTTGACACCACTAGAGGAAAGTGTTATTCGTTACTTTTCAAATTTAGATATAAAAAAATTGATTGGGTTCTTAATCCATTTGTGATAATGGATATATCTGTAGATGAATTAACTTTGAATGAAGAGGAAAAACTGATTTATTTCTGCAATAATCGAGATTTAATTTCAAAACATTCCAAAGAGTCAATTCATTCGTTTTGGATTAAAATTAGATGCGATTATAGCATAGTAGATAAAAAGGTATAAAAACATTGTTACAATTTTCACATCTTGTTTGTGTTAATTCAGATTTTCAGAATTAACAAATATAAAAAGGAAAAAATATCGAAACTTTTAAATGTAGATGAAGAAATGAAAGTGGGTATCATCATTTTTACGACCAAATATAAATGAAATTATCAAAAATCATGAAGATCAAATTTTGCACAAAATATATTCTTACAATTAATTTGTAACTGATTACTGAATTAACATTTAAATTCAACGCCCATCCGTATAGTGGTTTGCGACGCTGAATGCTATGCCATAGGACCTGGGTTCGAATCCCGGAGAAGGCAAGGATGTTTATAAATGTACAGTGCTTTCGCGGCATGGGGATACTCTCTCTAAATAGCCGTTGAGCCTTAAGTTCTCTCGTGAGGTTGATAGAAGGGAAAAAATGTGGGCTGCTCTTGAACATCCTTCGGGTGTTCTCCCTCAAAATTTGGGTAAAAACGAGCCAAATCATACTGTCACCTGCATGGTGCTCAAGGCTAAGGTTAACAACAGGCGTACAATCCAGCCCTTTGCCATGTTGAATTTCGTTGGTCGCTATCTGATACATGCCGATCAAGAGGCATTGGTAACAACAAAAGCATTTTGTTGTTTTTGTATACATAATTTTACTTAACATTTAAAATTGTTATCATTAACTATTTTACACAGTGGTGCACACAAAAAAGTTTCCAATGGGAGGGGAGTCCAGGGTCGAGAAAGTCTATCGTTCTCGTATCATACCTCTATACGCTGCCAAACATATTGGTTTGATTTTGTCAATTTTGGGAACAAAAACAGTAAAAAGTAAATTATTGAGTTAATAATTAGCATTAATTAATAAAATTAATTGTTAACAACTAATACTTAATTAAATTTTACGTACTATACACATAGACACATAGGATTATCATCAATTGGAAGAAAAAAATCAAGGACTATGGGAGGGGGGATTCGGACCCGTTGACCCCCTCCCCTTATGTGTGTCACTGTGGATTATAGATAAGTAAAATTCTTTTAAACCTATTTTATTGTTAATGTGCAGCCAAATTTTGAAACTGTTCTTTATATGTACCGCAAAAAAAAAAAAAAATCTCACTGATTACTGATCTAATGTCTACACTCACGTCATGCCAACATATGGACCTCGAAACCCTGGCAGATGTAACTTGAAATAGACCTTGCTACACGTGACGGTTTTTTTTCGGAGTTAAGAAATCGGAACTCTGCATGCTGACTCAGAGCCACATCATTGCACAGACAAATGAGACTAATGTCTGGGGAGCAGTTTTTTTTAAGAGCTCGGTGAAATAGCTATTTTAAAATGATTTGTGAGTATTATAGGTTACTTTTCTGTTGGAACCTTGTGTATATATGTTATTCACATAATTTTAGATTTTGTTTATTATTTTATATTTTTGTGAGCTCTCTTTTTCTTATGGGAAAAGAAGGGGCTCGGTAACAAAATATTTAGGACTTATCCGGCCCGTGGGTACCCCATAACTCTTTATGGGCAGACAATCTTAAAGCTGCAGCATATCTCATCACAATTTCACAAAAATTGTTTCACTGCTAAAGATTCGAAAAGATTTAAAGTAGTAAATGATATTAATGTGAATGATTGTGATTTTTGATGTAATTAATATAGTTAATTAATTTTTAAAAATAATTTTTCCATTCTTGAATCCATTTTTTTGTTGTTGCAAAATTAGGTAAAATAGGGTTTAAATAGCCTTTGTTCTTCATTTATTTTCAACTTCATCATTAGTTTTTATGTTTGGGAAAGTCATTGACTATGAATAATATTATTTTCTGCAAACAACTTATATTTTCATAGTTAAATTAGGTAACATTTACATTTAAAAATTAAAAATAAAAGAATGTGGTGAAAAATAGACTAGATAATAGGAAAATGGTTTAAGCAGTTTATTAAACGAATTAATTTATAAATTTTAAAGTTCATTTTCTTAAAAAGGATCCAGATAATGTTTAGTTACGATGACGATTGCGAGTGTTGCTTCAGGTGTCCCATTTATTTTTGACGAAAGCATAAACACATATTTGATAACCTTGCAAATGTTTGCAAACGATTGTACAAATCATTGCCATATTAAATACATTCAGCTAAGTAAAAAGATCAACACTAATAAATAGCCATTAATGAACGTTCAAATAATTAAAGACTTTCTTAGTGAAATTATTTTTCACAAATGTAGAGAAATGTCAAGAGGGTAACAATGTGTTGACTAAAGATATATTGCTCAATAATTTTCCATGTTTTAATTCTGAATACTCCGTATAATTTTTTTTTCAAGTTTAGAAACTTCTTTGCTTTTAACACCAAAAATATTTGCTTCATTTCGAATTCTTCGTTAACCTGTATACCATGAGATACTTTTTATATAATAAAGAAATTTCTAAAACTGATAAAGTAACTAAAAAATTGTAGTTCATTACTAAACAGTTCTCTATGTTTACTAATTCATCCATTTTTAAATAAAACAAAAAAATCCTGATATAAATTATGATATAAAGGAATTATGATATAAATTTATACGAATGGCTTCTCATTCGCTCAACTTCAAGAGTTTACGCTTTATATTTTCATAATAAATATACTCAAGAACAATTTTGCAGAATGGAGCAGAGTATATCGTAAAATCTGGTGTATAACGCGCAACTAAATTTTTAAGCTACATTTTTTAATTTTTAGGTAAACTTGCCGTATAACGAGCACCCCCCCCCTTTTTTTTTACGAAGGAACCTGAAATATATATATATGCAATTCTCTTTTGTTTTAAGTTATTTAGTCGAGATATTATCTCAGGTTTTTGAAAAAATGTAAAATACTTCGGAACTACAACCCTTTAAGTTCATTAGGTATGTCATTTATTTTAAATAAACAGTATTTGATCTTTGTAGAAATCTAATTTTTTTCTAATGATCATCTCTCTTTTTTTTATTTTTGAAGCATTCATTTTAATACTGGTGTGATAACGCACACCCGTAAATTTCTAGCTTATATTTTGTGTTAAAAATGCGCGTTATACACCGGATTTTACGATAATTCATACTAATCATGTAAATATATGAATGCTTTGAGAGTTGAATTTCTGACTAATCAAAGTATCAAGAATTTAACAGGCTGCGGTAGACTGGTGATCATGGTCATGGTCTTGTGGTTGGCGTGACAGAAATTTAAGTCTAATACGCTGAAGATATATCGTGTAGAGAGATTGATGCACGTTAAATTTTTCGATACTCATAGTCCTTCCATTGTTGTGTTGTGGAAGTTTGGAGAGGGGGCAGTGGCAGCTCAGGTGTCATCCTCGTTATTTGACCATGGTTAATAATTACGAGGTCTATCTCCAATAGCCATTGTATTACTTCGCAGTGCAACTTTTATAAGCATTCCTCCTCCCAGGATAATAATATAATTGCATTGAAAGTTTCTTTAATTTCTAAATAGTTAATGCTCATGAACTAGCTAATCAACAACATTTGCCACAATCTGCAAACCAACAAGTCGGTCGCATGCTTAAGCTTCCTTTAAATTCTACAGTAAAATATAAAATATAAGAAAGTAATAAAAACGATCTCGATTGTATATCATTATCGACAAAGTATTTGTTGAAACTCTCTGGCTAATCAGTGCAAATTTAACTATAAAGAAATGAAATGAGAATCAAAAAGTTCAAAATATATGTGATCAACCTCCAACATAAAACTCATTCCTATACTATGTATATCATACAGGCCTCCCTTTTCTGAGTCTTATATATAAATACTCATGCGTAGTATTTTTACCCTTATGAGTATGTATGCGTATTGAATGTATTATTTAAAGCTATTCATTTAGCACCATTTCTTATAATATTCCGAATAAGCTTTTAAAGCAATCTAAAGATTTAAGGAAATCATTCTTTGAAGTGATAACTTTTTTAGGCACGTTTTGCTTAAGAGTGAATCTAAATTAAGCGTCAGGTTTAACTGCGTTACGCTCACTCGAGTTTACTCAGCTCCAGTCGAGAATCGTGCTCGGGTCGGCAACGCTAGCTTAGTTTTGAATCGAAAACTTTTTAGGCGAGAGGTTTTTTTTTTACTGCCATGTAGTCCACTTCCACTCAACTCCAGTGAGTAAACAAGAGAAGAGGAGCACAAGCAGAAATAATTGAAGAAAAAGGATTGTCCTCTTATGTAGGAGATCGGATATATAATATAACATATAAAGCAGAAACGAAACATGAAAGATCTATTTTTTGATTCAGTAGGAAGAGTATTTTAGCATAAAAATGTACCAAAAGAATTAAAATCCGAAAATTTAATGAAATTAATTAACGAGAAATTTGCCAATATTTGGTTTATATTAGTGATGACAACTAAAAGATGACGTTAAAATTAAAACATTGATTGTGAAAAAGTACGCGCGCGAATCCTCTCTTTTTGTTTACTAAGAGAATTTTTAGAAGAGTAAACGACTTAATGGGCATAAGTTTTCTTAGCGTTACATAATACACGGAGTTTTATAAGATATATAAAAAACTTATACGTATTAACACAACGGTATTGACGACATTATAAGGAAGGAAACACATGTACACAGTGCGTACGACACATGGGAAATCATGGTTGCGAACTTGGCGAGTTATCTTAAACATTTGCATTGTTGCGATAGAACGTAAGAACCATATAAACAATATATATTATATAAATATAATCTACATAAGTAAATTATATATAAATATTTTTTTAAAAAAAGACTAATTGACACTTATATCGTATACATTCAAAAATAAATATATAAGAATGCATAATTATTTGAACGTTTTCCTTTATATAAAATGGACGAATTAGACAAATCCATGAAATGAATGGGCTAAAAAAATAACAACTTGCATACTTAAAAACGAACACGCTTGCATGCAAAGATGTCGTAAGAAATGTAGTACATTCGTACAACTGGAATAAGTGAGAAGTTGCCAACATAAATATAAAAGTCTTCACTTCTGTCGTGTGGTCAAGCCCCACATATAGTTTTTTACCTGATCTAAATGAAAAGTTATCCTCAACATGCTTTAAAACTATTCATTTCAAACATAAATATACGTGCGGCTTGTTACTACATTATTTTAAATAACAACACAAATTTACAAGCTAATATCAAATTACTTTTATATCTTAAAAAAATATATCCTTGAAGTATCTCGATTCAAGTTTTTTTCTTCAAAGTGAAAATCCACTTATGTTTTGTGGTCCCAGTTATTGAATTGTCATGTCGTGAACTCATGGCTGGTGTTGTTGTGTGTTGTGTATCACTCTCACTAACAACACTCGTGTAGATGGGCTTGTGCCCTTTTAATCTGTAGAGGCTCCAAGTCCTCCCATTACCGTGGTATGGGAGATCGGGGAGCTTTCTCAATTGTAATCCTCGTTGTTTGGCTTGATTCAAATTTACGAGTTTTGTAGCAAATATCACTGGTGTAAAATAAAGCAAACCACAGATCTCTTACGTAAGGGAGTGTGTAAGTGAATATTAATGTCGCACTATGCAGCCAAATCGAGGGCTTTTGGTGACGGACCTCGTTATTTTGAACACTGATCAAATAACGAGAATGACACCTAAGCTTGCACATCGCCTTTCCTAATTCCCACACCTCACCAACGAGAGGACATTCGAGTCTCGATATACACTCATGTCCATAAATTAAAGATAATGAAGTTCAGGCAAAGAAAGAGACAGAAGCAAAACAAATTTGACTCATTTGTAAAGTCTATTTATTAAACAAAAGGTAAAGAGCAAAAAAGATGCTATATGTTTGGCATAATTAATAAAAATTGCGATTTTTACTCCCTGGAGCAAATTTAAAAAAGAACCTATTTACAAAAAACAGTATAACATGGTTAGTATGATGGTTAATACGGAGTATGTCTCCCGACGATGCAATACAGCCCTTACAATGCCTACGCATGCTGAGTATCAAATTATCAATCTGATCTTGGGAATATTACACCACTCATCAAGCAATGCCCTCTGAAGTTCCGGTAGAGGACGGGCTGCAATTCGTCGGCCAAGCATATCCCCACATGCTCTATTGGATTCAAGTCCGGTGAGTATGCTGGCATATCCATACGGGTGATATCCTCCGATTGAAGGCATTCGTCTACAATGTTTGCACGGTGAGGACGGGCGTTGTCATCCATAAACAGAATTCAGCACCCATGGCGCCCCGAACAAACGTACATGTTGTTCCAGAATGACATCCGATAGATGTGGCCTGTCACGTTACACTCTGAACATGCAGGTCAGTTCTGGAACCAAGAATAATTCCTCCCCAAACGAGCCATCCTGCACCCGTAACGGTGTCGTTCAATGGTGTTCTCTTGTGGTAACGGGTACCTGGCGCTCTCCATATGAAAGTCCGGCGAGAATCAGACTGCAAACTAAACTGGACTCGTCGGAAAACATCACACAAGACCACTGTTGCGGTGTCCACAATGCATGCTCTCTACTCCAGGTTAATCGCAGGCGACAGTGAGTTGCGGTAAGGGAACTATCTGACAGGCCTACGAGCATATAGACCAATGTGCCCTAAGCGTCTGTACACGGTCTGCCTTGAAAGTGTCGTACGGTAGCTGAGGAGAGCTGACGAGACAGGTCTGATGCTGTACTCCGTCTGTTTCTTTTGGCAGTAACTGCCAAATACCGGTCCTCATTCGGCGTTGTAACTCGGGGCGACCTGTGCTGTAACATCTACTCACATTACCATCATCTTGGAATCGTTCCAAAGCCTGGAGATGACACTCTGGGTGATTCCAAGTTCCTCGGATACTTCCAGCTGGGTACGTCCACATTCCAGTCGTCCGATAATTCTTCCACGTAAAAAATCATCAATGCTTCCTTTGTGCCATAACTATGCGGTATTGCACTGAAAGGCTTTTAAAGCGCTTGTGAACAATTTTCTTCTTTGCCACCATTCCTTATATACCCTCTCTTACACTCTCGTCATTGTGACGTACTATCACGCCATCTGGTGGTTTCCTGTAATTTGCATATTCTTCTTCAAGATGTGTGTGATAATTCTACAGGTGAAATTTTTATTTTAGAGTTCAATTTCTGTGTGTTTCTTAATTATCTTAATTTATGGACATGAGTGTATTTAACGTGTGCATCGGCCCTCTCAGCACGTTGAATCTTCAGGGTACCAGGCTCAAATTTACGACATGCCTGCCACGATCCGTTACTTGACTAATAGGCTACTGTGGCCCCAGGTAACTTAAGATTGTATCTTTAAAGCACATTGCATGTTTTTATTAAAAAAAAAGTATTGTTCTTTATGTGCCGTTTTTTTTTATCGCTTAATTATTTCTATTAAAAATGTTCCGTAATATCCATTTAGATAAAGAGCTATCATCTTCTTTTCATATTATTCCTTTTCTTCTACTTTTTTTAAACGTAACAATGGCATATTCATGAATCGATGCTCTATTATTTGTAAATCATTATGTGTGTACTAAAGGAATCGATGAACCGTTTCGGGTGGGGAAAAAACAATAAAAACGCTATTACATTGCCTAAGATACATCAAAACATTAAATTTCTTTGGATTAATTTGTTTCAAAACAGCAGATGGATTCATTTCACAGAGAATATGGAATACAATCTAATGTATACCAAATCGATGCAAATAGGGTTAATTTATTTTCAAAAAAAGATATTTGTCCAACATAGAAAAATAGAGTGACACTAATCGAAACTTAAAGACAAAAATAAAAGACTATAATATTTTAGCTTAGGACTGTCTGTGTTGATTGTTTGGCAAACAAGATCGGAAGGGGTAATTAATCATGAGTTTTAGAGTAAACAGCTCACTCCCATACTCTATGCTGATGAAAATCGATGAATATGAAACTTATGTTACAAAACGTCTTCCCGAATATTTTTTTTTTTTACATTTAGACAAAAATTTATTTTTATTTTTATACTCAGTTGAATATTTTGAAACTTGTTTACTCAATGACGTGACACTGCATTATAAGATTTCTGGTAAGGAAACTTTCCAATTAATTAACTTCATTCTTACGCTTTGTATATTAGGAAGCAATGTAAAATACAATTTTTTATTTTTATATTGAACATCGTAAAATAAGGCGTATAATGAACACTTCGAACACAAAAAAATAAGATCGAAATTTACGGGTGAGCGTCATACACCGAGTAAAAAATGATAGCTTCAAAAATAAAATAAATAAATGTGCATAAACTTTTATGAGCTTAGACTTCTACAAGGACAGAAATACTGGTTTATTTAAAAGAAATGACATACCTTATGAACTTAAATGTTTGTTTTTTAGAAGTATACTGTTTTTTCAAAATCCTGGAATAATTACTCGAATGGCCTCAAAACATAATAGCATTGTTTAAGTACGTTGTAGATTCCTTCGTAAAAAAAGGAGACGGGGCGCGTTATACGGCGAATATTCCTCAAAATAAAAAAAAAAAAGGTAGCTTGAAAGTATAGGTGTGTGTGATACACCGGAATTTACGATATATTAAATATCTTACCATAAATTCTAATTTTTAGACATAATATTTATTTTTTATGGATATGTTATAAATGTTATAATTATAATGCAAGTGCATTATAGTTTCTTATATTGCAACATATTTTGAAAATGAAGTTTCTTTAATTTGTATTTTAAAGCTTTGAAAATGTTTACATATGCAAACTTTACAAGCAAGCATAAGATGATATTTGATCACAATTTTTAACAATGTACATAATGATTTAATACTTAGTATTATTTAAAACAGATTTTCTAACAAAGCAAAAAGTAGGTCTGAGTTCTACCATTTGAAAGTGTGTTTTCATTCGTAATCATGACAGTTTTTTAACGCTAGGATGAATAGTTGTTTTTTCCTGACATTGACGTGTCCTTAAATTAGAAACAAAAAGAAAACAATCAAATTGTTGGCATTGTTGGTACTTTTGTTTATTTGACATTTTTATATTGGTTTTGTTTTAAGATATTTTAACGTGTGACAAATACAACATAGAGAGCTTAGATTAGATATTTAGCGTAGATTTTTTATTAATGAAAATCTACTAATTAATATATAATGATTAAAAATACCGCAGAAGAAAATACCATAAATAATTAATAATTTTGAAATTTAATTAGAATATTAATTTTTATTTAAAATAATGCTATTGATAGAATTTTTTTCGGCATATTAACTTATAAGATTTAGTAGTTACTACATTTTATGGGTAGGAAAGAAAACGAATAATTGTTAAATTACTATTAACAATATTTATTAAATGTTTTGTTAATTTCATTATAATGGCATTAGATATGCATGTTTAATACCCATAAAATCACATACTTACCGCAAGTATTCATGACAACTATAAGTCCAACTCAGTCCAATTTCTCAAGTAGCATTTTACAAATATTTACAATATTTATGGGAAATATGTGTTGTAGTGCTAGCTCCAAATATGTAGGCCCAAAACATTTCTTTATAGTTCATATTGTAAAATAATATATATCACTGCAAGCTCATTACATTTTATTTTAGTGTCTCTGAATAGTACGTTACTGAAATCGAGAAGTAGGGGTGGCACTATTCTTTCTGCATGACAGATTCAACCACATGCTTTTCGTAAATATACTGCACTACTTGCTAATAGGGTAATAATTCTTCATTATTTTTTATTTGATATTAATATTTTCTGAAATACATTTTACATGGAGAGTGCTCAGTCATGCAGGTTACTATTTTAATGAAAGGTCATGAAATTTTTTACAATGTTACAGAAATCCAACCACAATGTTAAGAAAATATGAGAATTAATCAGCAGAAACAGTACGCTTATGAAAATACTTATGACTTTTACTAAACTTCATCTAGCTCTCATGCTCTCTAGAAAAGATTATATATAGTTCGTCATAATACAATATCTAAAAATTCATTTACTAAGACTAATAATGAAAAAATATCTTACAAATAATTTAAACACTTAATTCTTTAGTTCTTTTTTTTCTACACCCATTTGCTTTCCAAGGCAACAAGTTACATAAAAATTCATATATTACCTCTGTAAATCCATGACATGTACAAAATTAATTAAAATTCAACAATGATCATCATGAATACTGATTGTACATTCATATGAATCAATATAAAGTCACACGATATACAGCGTGATTCATATAGAAGCATACAGTTTCAATGCTCTATAAATCAAAGAACAATATAAGATATTAATATTTTATCTATAACAGAATTGTATTTAATTATTTTAGGTTTTATCAGAAACAGTTACAGATATTTTACATGGGATCTCTTAGCCATCCCATACACATCGGGCCAGTAATCTATTTCCTTCCAAACGAGAGTAAAATTATCTAAATCAAGTCAATGTGGATAGTGGCAGTGATCAACAAGAAGGGGAGGGACGAAAACCTTATCCTTTACTTAATCCTACAGGAAAAAATCCCAAGGAGTTAAGTCAAGTCTTCTGGATGGCCAGTGGGTAAGTAGTTGATTTTCCCGATCTTTTTTGATTGGCGATAATGAATGATTGCAATTCAGTCGGTCAGTCAAGATTTTTATTTTTACTCAAGTAACACATCACTCTCTCAATAAGTCCCGGGCCTAACTAATAAAATAACAACTTTTTGGCAAAATGTAATTTTATTTATAGATATTTTCCGCTTCACGAGTGATACATTCAGACTAGAGATCTTTTAATTTTTCGTATAACGCGATTTATTTTTGCTCTCAAAATAAGCTTCACTTCTGCAATCACCTCATTTGAGCTAAACCTCTCTCCGGAGCATTCTTTTCAGGTCTGCAAACAGCCAGTGGTCTCTGAGAGCCAGATATGAACTGTACGGTGAGTGGGGAAAAGTAATTCGA
>BMAO01007191.1:0-39237 GCA_019973975.1 Trichonephila clavata
TGGTATACTTCGTTCAGTTACGTATTACTTCAAATTAGATTTTAATTTCATTAATTGCGTAGAATTCATGTTTACAGTGTTCTATCTGACTGGCTTCAATAATCTGCTTTTTTAAATAATAAACTAAAATGAACAATAAGTTGTCTAATTAAATTTCTACATTGAGAAAATCTTAAGTCTTCAGATGCATTGATCCTCATCCCCCCAGACAAGGATCTTAAACTATCTACATCCTGAAATCTCTCTTTTGCTTCTCTCTATTTCTATAATTATCATTTATTGTTCTCATCTTACATTTGAAAAGTTTTGTGTTTATCATGGAGATTGTGACATCTTGTTGGCGGGTATGGTACAGCAGGCTGTATATATACATAAATATTTTGATTTTTGCAGAACTTCTAAGAAGTTTTCTTTGTTGCATCTAACTGAATATAAAAGAAAGATATTGGAGAAAATTTAAAGAGAAAGTATTGAAATACTTTATTGTGTCTCAGTCACAACTATTATATGTAGTTTTCATTAATAATGGACGGCACGTCTAGGGAAGGTTCAATTTAATGTTAAAATAAGCACGCCAGAGTTAAAATAATAACCTAATTTATTAATAACACAATAAAACATTTACACTATTTACAAGGGTTTAAATAATTCGAGATAGCACCATGGTAGAAAACACGTAGTCTCTCAAAATATGATGATTTCACTCGACCTGCCTTCGTTCAAGCTTTGGTGCAACTCTCAGTTTTTCCTTTCTGCCCCTTATAAATACATGACCTGTCGTATCAGCGCAGCTAAACTCGTAGTTTCGATTAATTAGTTGCTGCATCTCTTACAATAAAAATCAAAAAGTAAAGAAAACTTGCACTCCTTTCCTACAAGTTCAGCCATCCTGGGAATCACTCAGTGATTTTACATACCATACAATAAAATATCGACACTCTGCAAAATTAATAATAATAGAAATAAAAATTCAATGTAGACATTCAAATTTAGAAAATAAGGATACAACTCTCAAGAATAGAAACTAATTAATAGTAAAGAAAACAAAACACATTATACATTATGTTCTTTAAAAGAATAAAAACCCTTTTATAAAAATACGTATCATAGTAAGTAAAATTTCATTAAATCAGCTAGTAATTTGTTATCTTAGGTCCTCATGATCACCTTTTCTAAATCATATCTATCTCTAGGTTTACTTTAACTATTCTATGGTCCCAAAAACTTAAACATAAATTTCAAACTATCTAGTATGTTCTCTACCCATCTGGTAGTTAGGAATATGCGCTTCTAATCGCAGGTTCTTTTTATTCTCTGCCTGTATCTTCGGATATTTTCTTTGCATCTTGTCGTAATTGGTTCCTCTGTTCTTAATTCATATCATTTCGTCCATCAGTAACTCCCTCAGGCGAAGGTCTTCCTTGTTTCTCATGTTGACATAATTAATAGTAAATGGAACCACTTAATTTTACGTTAAATGTACTATTTAAAATTCTTTGAAGTTGGTCTACGAACTTGAACCACTTGGTAGACTCCTCAATTGACAGCTTGGTCAAAACGGGAATAATAGTTCGGTGTATTCTCTCGACCTGGTCATTCCCTCTGGGTACTCCGGTGCGATTTGCAAATGTTGAATGTTTTCATTAGTACATTAATCTCCAAAAGCTCCAGAAGTAAAAGCAGAACCTCTGTCTAATATTATTCTCTTGGGATTACCAAAAGTCTTTTGTTGCAATTTTAATTTATTCAAAGCATCTTCTGCGGAAGTAGATCTAACGGGATAAAGCCAGGTAAATTTTGTAAAAGTATCCACTATTGTGAGAATATGCTGATATTTCTTGTTAGTAGAAGGCAAAGGTCCTATAAAATCGACGTGATAAGTACTTAATGGCACATCCTCTTTAGGAATGGGGTTGAGGAATCCATCCTTTTTACCACTCTTTTTGATGGTCAAAATACATGGCACACAGTTAAAAATTAAATTTTGCACCTGCTTGCTCAAATTGGGAATGAAAAATTCTTGTTTCACAACTCCTTCAGTCTTGGCAACGGAGAAATGTCCCTTCTCATGTGCTAACTTAATTATCTCAGTTTGCATATCTCTTGGTACAACTATAAATTCACGACCTTCAACATATTTGTAAAGTATTTCGTTTTTATCGAAAAAGTCTGAATTGCTGTTTGTTTCAATCAGTGACCTTAGACTCTGAGTGTATTCATCCTCTTGTTGTGCCCTTTTTAATCTTGCGGTTAGAGTATCGTTTGTAATTATTGCAACTGGATATCTGCTAAGGGCATCCACATGTTGCATTCTCTGGCCGGAACGATGCACAATTTCATAACAAAACTCTTCCAGCAATAATGCCCATCGCGCTATACGAGTAACCAAATCCTTTTTGTCCATAGTCTTTTGAAACGCTGAGCAATCCGTTATGACTTTGAAATGATTTCCCATAAGGTAGGTACGAAATTTCTTTAAAGCGTTGACAATAGCAAGAACTTCAAGTTCATAGCTGCTATACTTCTCCTCTGCCGGAGTAGTTTTCTTAGACATGTATTGAACAGGATGCAATTTTCCATTTTCTTCCTCTTGGAGTAAGACGGCTCCGTAGCCTTGTTGACTTGTGTCCGTGTGCAATTCGGTTGTTTTTCCCTGCTGGAAAATACTTAATACTGGACTTTCAGTCAATAATTGCTTGAGCTTTTCAAATGCTTCTATTTTAGGTCGTTCAAAGACAAATCGATTGTCGTTTCTAATTAGATCACTCAAAGGTTACGCTATTTTAGAGTATGACGGAATAAATTTTCGAAAATAACTAGTGAGTCCTAAAAAGCTTTGGACTTGTTTGACAGTCGTTGGTACAGGAAACCTTTTGAAAGCTATCGTTTTTGCAACTGAAGGGCGCACCGTTCCATTTTCGACAACGTGACCCAAAAATTCCACCTTTCGTTTTAAAAACTGACATTTTTCAAACTTGATCTCCAACCCATATCTGGATGCGACCTCAAACACCTTCTTTAGTTTTTCCAAACCTTCTTTCTCATCTTTAGCTGGAATGATCAAATCGTCCAAATAAATTATTACGATGCCTTTTCGCATGAGTTCCCTGAAAATGCTGTACACATATCTTTGGAATACGCTTGGGCTTGTACTGAGACCAAAAGGTACCTTATTAAATTCGAACTGGCCGTCTGGTACAACAAAGGAGGTGAAATGCTTGCAATCCTCGTTTACGTCGACATGAAAAAACCCATTTTTCAAGACTAACGTGGAATACACTTTGGCGTCTTGCAGCCTATCCAAAACGTCCTCTATCAGTGGCAAGGGGAAGCGATCCTTGACAAGTTTTCGGTTCAGTTTCCTATAGTCAATGCACAGTCTGTCGGTACCGTCTTTCTTCTTGACTAACACGATTGGACTTGCATATTCAGAAGAGCTTGGTCTCACGATTCCCTTATCCAACCATTCGTCGATCTGCTTGTTGACGGTCTGATTCTCCAGAAACGACAAACGGCGTGCTGTTTGGTAAACTGGTATATCATCCTTCGGGATAATTCTCATGGATACATTTGTCGTTTCGGTCTTCTTAGGTGCATAGCTGTTGATTAGTTCAGAGAGTTCCTTTCTTATTCGAGGATTGATAACATGTTTAACTTCGATTTCGTCTTCAGTTCTTGCCTCATAAACCTGTGTATTCACAAACCACACCTTCTCTTCGTGTTTACGGAAATAAACACCTTTTTTATCAAAGCCAACAAAAGCTTGTTCCAAAATGTCCGATCCTATCACTGCCTGGAACTCCAAATGCACCGCAGGCACGACATGCCATATTACGGAATACTTCTCTCCATCCAATTCGATTTCTCGTTGGAACGACCCTTTTGTTTTGACTTCGTACTTTCCCAATCCAGATAACACGACAATGTCCTTCGAGAGCTTCGATTTCTCGATGATTCCTTTGCTTACATCTTCACGAATGAGCGAAACTGAGCTTCCAGTGTCGATTAGAGTCTCAAAAGTCTTGTTTCCGATGGTTATTTTCCTGGTCTTAATTCTGTCTTGCTGAATTCGAGAACAGATCTGGACCGGAGAGCTTGAAGATTTATTGATTTTCGTACCCTTGTTGCGCTTTGTACAATCTACGGCATAGTGATCTGGTCCCCTGCAGTAGCTACATGTTACCTGTTTAACTCTTTTATCGTAAGTTCTCGTCGATTGAAAGCATTTTCTATCATTCCAATTACTTCCAAGGTGAAAACGTTCTTGCCTTTGAGAACAATTATCGTTATTGTTCGATCTCTTAGCAAATGAGTTTAACTGCTTAGGCCCTATAGTTCTTCGGGCGTCCTCATAATCTTCAAATTTTTTCGCTAGCTCAATAGATGAGTTAATAGTAGACCATTCGTCCAAAATGTGTTCCTGAAAATCATACGGCGCCCTCTTCTTCATTTGATCGGCTATGATTAATTCTCGTAATTGGTCGTAGGTGTTAACTTTTAAGCCCAAAGTCCATCCATCAAAATACGTCTGTAATACGTGTTGAAAATCTTGCCATGTTCGTTCATCGGACTTTTGGTGAAACAAAAATAACTGACGAAATTTTTCCGGAGAGAGATAATTTAAATCTTTGTAAGAGTAAATCCTTTACATGATCGTAATCATTACACTTATCAGTTGGTTCTCTTGCGATCAGATGGGCAATTTCAACGGGTATTAAACCTATAAGTTTTTTAACCCAATCTTTTTTCGGTAAGAAAGTTAGTTCTGCATGACGCTCAAATAAGGTAAGATTCAAACCAATATCTTCTTTCATATTAAACTTATGAAAAGTTTCGTGAAACAGTTTATTCGATGCTTGAACGTTTTCGGTGTTATTCGGCATACCGGCAGTCTGTTGCGCTTGTATTCGCAACTTCTCTAATTCGTACTCTCGTCTTTCTCTCTCATCATTTCGCATATCCTCTCTCTCAGCCCCCTCTCTCTCAGCCCTTTCTCTGTCTTCTCTTTCTGTACGTTCCTCCACTATGCTATCAAGCATCTTTTTAACATCGTCTTCAACGTTATCTGGGCTTTTTACGATCAGCTCCTTTAACTTCAATTTTGTGATACTTGCTTCGATAGTAAGATCCAAATCCTCGGCGAGTGACACAAAATCCTCTTTCCTTTTCGCGAGTAAGAATGCCATTTTTATACTCAGAATGGTGACCCAGAGAACAACTTAAATTTTTACCCAAGTTAAATGAGACAAAACTATTAAAATGACACGCAAAATGTTTACTCACCTAAAAAGAAACAAAAGATAATTCAAATAAGATGCAATTATCAATTATAAACAATTATAGACAAAAATGGACTTTTTAAAGAATTACCGAAACTTAAATCCTTTTACAAAACACAACAGTATTACAGTTAATATCAATTTTATTTTTTATTAAGAAAACAACGCGTTCCTCTCATTTATCAAAAATAGATTACTAAGAAAAAACACGGAAAGTACTCAGTTATTAATCCAATACTAAAAGAACATCAAATATCTATGTCTGCAATTAAACCAATAATGGTACCTAGTACTTCAAAATTCAATTTCAGATTCACAGAACAGGAAATATACGCACAAAAAATCATTCATTTATATAATTTTCGCCTATTACTCACACAATACCAAAAAAAAAAAAAGGATACTAGCACAATTCAATGTAATTGTGAAGACACTTTACGTTGACCTCAATGACGCAGGAAATCTTGTTTCGTGTTGATAACTCGCAATTCGATGCCGTTCCAAAGGTTCTCTCGTCAGTGTTGACCTCAATGATCAAGGTAATCCCGTTCAATTCGTTCAGTATCTCGTTGATTCGCTGGGCTTCCAGTTTTGGTTGACTGTAGCTGACATGGAAATTCTCCAAGATTCCGTGTTTCTAACCAAGTCAATGGACCGCTTTTTCCTGTTGACTGTTCTCGCTGAAGTATTTCCGTATCGCTCGTAAGACTTCCGTATCGCTCGTAAAATTTCTTATCCAGCTGAAGGCTTCGCCGGGTCTCTATTGGATGCAAGGCAAGGTCTATGTACCGCTCAGGAAATCAAAAATCGATGAGGAGGTAAAACTTTTAAAAAATGCTCTTATAGATAAAACTTTGAATAGTTTAAAAATTCTCGGTCGAACCCCCAATTTGAGGGACGGCGTCTAGGGGAAGGTTCGATTTTAATGTTAAAATAAGCACGCAGAGTTAAAATAACTTAATTTATTAATAACACAACTAAAACATTTACTATTTACAAGGGGTTTTAAATAATTCGAGATAGCACCATACTAATTCCGAAAACACGTACTCTTTCTCAAAACAACGGAGAGAGCGATTTCCTCTGACCTGCCTTCGTTTAAGCTTTGGTGCAACTCTCAGTTTTTCTTTTCTGCCCCCTTTATAAATACATGACCTCATCGTATCGCGCAGCTAAAACTCACGTGGTTTCGATTAATGGTGCCATCTCTTACAATAAAAATCAAAAGAAGTAAAAGAAAACTTGCACTCCTTTCCTACATTAATATGCTAATTTAAAAAAGACTTGTTATTGAGCCTATTCCATTTGCAATGTTCTCAAAAATATGGTGGGAAATTAAGGTAGAGAAATATCAATTCGCGCGCATCATATTTATCTTAACTATTAAAAGTTATGAGATTCTTCACCAATAATCTCCCATTTTGCTCTGGAATTAAGTAAAAGCAGCATAAAGTGGAAGTTTAGAAATTCTCATTTGGAGGAGACTCGGGAGTGGCGAGTTTCGTTGCTATGGATATAGTGCATTGACCCGAGAGTGGTCCCGTGGGGCACAGAGTCACCCCAAGCTCACGAAATCTTTAATTTTGGAAAAATTTTTATTTGATACCAATTACCTTGTCAGTATCTTCCTTGACCTTATCAATCTTTATGGGAACTCAAATGTATTTGTCATATATTTCCCTCTTTTTCTGGGAATGGCCAGGACGTCTTAAGACTTTGAGGCCCTAGGCTCTGAGAAATCTTAAGATTTTTGAGGCCCTGGCCCCTGTGCAAAAGTAGGCCCTACCTGAGACCTTTAAAAGTAGGCAGTATGTAGCATGCGTTGTCAAATACTTTCTCAAACTGTTATTTGAAGCAAATAAATGTGCACGACTAACAATCTCAAAAACCTAGGCACAAACCGGCTCATCCGATGGCCGCATTTCGACTCAATGATTTGACTAATTGTTTATGGTATTAGACCTAGATCTAGACATGGACAATGTGTGTGTGTGTGTGTGTGGTCCTCACATAATAATACAGACTTACCTCTTTTACAGTGGTGGAACGGGGAAGAGTTGGCTCCCCCTGCAAAGTCAGGTTTTAGCCCCCCCCCCTCCAAGTTGGATTTTACAAAGGGTGATTTCTTGGGGACAGTCAGACTTTGGGCTCCCTACACCCCGCGATGCGGGGGTGTACTTTATGCCACTGTACTTTTGCCAGTTGACATGCAGTTTGAAATTCTCTGTTTTTCGGAAAATATGTACGGGAATAATATTTGATCATTAAAATTATCCGGATCATCATCTTATTAAGACAGAGTCGAAAACGAAACGAGGCTCCCACCGAGGGCAAAGCCCTTGGCTCAGCTCCAATTGGAGCGTGCCTTAAGACGTCTCTGGGAATGACAAATGTTTTTTACAATTTTAAGGTACTTCGGGTGACTGAGTTCCCCATGTGACCACTTTTGACCCAAAATATTTTTTTATGAACAGGTTACATTTCTCCCCGATAACGACTTAGGGGTTTTGATAGCTGTTTGTATGACTTATTACGGTTTATAAATGTAAATGAACAGAATATAAAAAAAAAAAGAAATGAGCAGCTGCGCAGTGCCGGTTTATCCATTGGGTGCTTGGGGCAGGTGCCCGGATAAGCTGGAAACCAGATTTTCTGGTTATAAATTTCGATCCGCCAGTGCCAAGGGGGCTTGTAAATGTTCTGCGCCCAGGACCTGAAATGAGTTTAAATCAGCACTGCAGCTGTAGTCTCTATTGAATGAAGATGAAACTGATCAAGCAAGGGAAGAACGTGATAAAATAATGGATATTAATCATGATAGCGAAAGAAAATTTCAGAAAAGCGATGAACATGAAACGTTTGAGTGGAAAGGAAAAATTTCAAATGCTACCTAAGAAACTCCATCAAGAAAGATATGAAACCAAAAGTGTATCACAAGACACACGGTGCCTTGTCAAAAAGACACAAGCAAGAAAAAGTTCAACATGTTACTTGTCAATCATCAAATGAAAATAAAACTACAATAACTTGAGCAAAATATGAGAGGTTTGCCTGTAAATATCATTCCTGTAATGTTAGTGAAAAGTGCCTGTGATTGGGTCCTTCTTTAAAGTAACGCATTTTTTTAAACATTTTAGTTCTGTTTGATTGGATTTTTTCTCAAATTATCAAAGAAAATTTTAAAATTCGGTAAGTAAATTAAATTATTCACTGGAACTACGATTTTTCTCGTGTATAATAAAAATAATTACAAAAAAAAAAAAAAAAAAAAAAATGGGGGGGGGGGGACTCCGTTACCCCGTGTGACCACTAACGTTAGTATCAAGTGCACGCCTTCTCCCGGGTTAAATTATAAAATGCTCAAGACTGTCGTGAAGTATTGATTCAAGTACTGATGTTTCGATTTCATTAAATAAAAATTGTTAAGTGGACAGAGGCGGATCAATTTAATCGGAGGCCCCTGGTGATAAAAAGTTTGAGGCCCATGGGCTTAAAAGTCAAAAAAACTAAAATAGTGAAAAGATTCTCGTACCTAAACTTCTAAAAATAAAATATATTGCTAATAATAAAAACTCAAAGGCTAAAGAAAATTTTTGACTGTATTTAAAAAAAATTAAAAACCTTACTAAAGAGGGCTTACAATTTTTCTATACAATTTTACATCAATTATTTTAGCCGTATCTTTTTTTGTCCCAAACATCTTATTCTATATATAACATGGTTATGTTATTAAATTTGTCTTTTCTACAGTAATACTTCTTAAATAATTTTTAACACGCTTTAAAACTGAAAAAGATCTCCCCCCCCCCGCCCCGATGCATTCAATATCGGTATTGTTAAAAATCTTTTTAAAAGGATCTGTACATTAGGGAAAGTAATTCCACATTAGGATTTCTTTTGCAACTTGATACATTTCTAGTGGTTCATAGTATCTGCTTTCCTTTAAAAATAGTAAAAACTTATCCAATTCATGTTGTCAAAATTAAAAGATTCTATAACGTCTTTGTAATTTCCATTAGTTTCTGGCTAGCTTGCATCTTAATTTCAGGTAATAATCTCTCGTCAAAAAATACAGTAAAGTGTTCTATAATAGTTTCATAATTTTCAGCTCTTCGAGATAGTTCTTCTCTTACCCTATCGCATATGAAATAAAATTAATTGGCTATGAAATTTTACCTTCTTTATAAAATATCACAACCGACTTATTTTCTTTCACTGACATGACAAGTGCTGCCAGCCAACATGTCCCACTTCCGTTTCAAACGAGAGCTCTGATAAATCAGTTGCTCCTTGTTCTATTTTTCCAAATCCATTTCTGAAATTTTGGATCAAATTTTCTAGAGATTTGAGTATACTAGATCCTTTAAATAATTCACACTCAAGTTTAAAATGTATCACAAAATAAGGTTATCATGTGCAAATTAAATTTTCAGTTTTAATGACTAAGATGAGCTTTAGATTCTTATGGTTATACGAACCTCATTTAGAACGTAAATCCATTTTATATACTCATTTATAATTTTTTTTTTCGATTTTTTTATTGTAACTCGTGAAGCCCCAGAGTATCCCTCGTGGAATTCCAGGGTTTCTTGGAATACAGTTTGAAGACCACTGATTTATATGAACGTGGAACAGAATTTCGAAGCCGACAAAAATATTCTACAGCATTGTTAAACATGACTAATAAAAAAATTAATTGAATTTTTACGTTGGATATTTATATTTATATTTTAATACTTGATATATTAAAAAGGAAGATTATGCAAAATAAAGTTTATATATTTTGCGCGTGAATTCTAAAAAAAATCAGCTAACTTGGACCATTTTCATACAAAATATTTTACCTGATAAAAATGCTTACGATTGCCTAAAAAACAAGTTTAAAATAATATTTTGATCATTCAAAATTATTTATTTTAAATGACCCCCATCAGAGGCTTACTTGCACTAGACAAAAATGGAATTTATGACTGTAGTAAGTAATCTTTTCCTCTCATAAGGCCGCTGCTGCTACGAACTTTGACTAAGTTTTGTGACTTTTGGGTTGATTGCAATTTAACATTGCAATACTAGTGGTCATGGTCACGAACTTGTGACCGTAGAATTCGAGTCCTGATGCCACTGAATACCAACCGTATAGATGGGTTGAGCATATGTCGGGATTCAAAATCCTCACTTTAGCGTGTCATACCAGCTCAGGTGTCGTAATCGTCCCTTGACCGCGGCTCAAAAATAGGAGGTCTTTCGTCTAATGTCCTTGCTTTAGAATGAGACATCAATAAACACCCGAGGCAACACGAACAATATTGATGACGGACTATGTAATTTTGAATCACAGTCAAGTAACGAGGATGATATTTGAGTTAGTACTTCACTTTACACAACTAACCCCAGCCGCAACAGATTTTGGTATCAGCATCTCTACACGGCAAGTCTTCAGTTGTTCCAGGACTTCACAAAACCCGTTACTCGTATACCGTGGCCATTTCTGGTCAATAGGTCTGCGCTTATTGCTGCACCTTTGAAGAATAGGTTAAAAATAGAAAATAAATTTTTTAGACCTTTCAAGAGCAATGAAAACTTTTAAAACTTGGTTTTGATTCAGAATATATAATAGATTTGTAGAAGTTTGTGATCTGAACGACTTTCACGTAATATTCTTTGTTTCTAAAATGAATAATTGTTATTACTAATTACGAAGAAAATTTCATTATTTGTGTGAATTATTTTGGTATGAGAGAGAGAGAGAGAGAATCCTCAGAAACATATATATATAACACGAATAGTTTAATAATATATACTTTGTTCTGTGAATAGTAAAAGCAGAATTAACATTGATATCGGAATATTGATCAAATTATAATTCGCAAGGGTTAAAAACATATTTATCTTTTGTATGAATTTTCTTTACTAAACTTTAAATTTATCTCAAGTGAACATGTCAAAATTTAAAAGCAAAAGATTATGAGAAAAACTTGTATCTTTTTCACTGAAATAAAATTCCCTATCAAAATAAGTTTTTCATTAAAAAATATCTGTATATCTAAATAAATCAAATGATAATCTTTATTTTCAAAACTATTATCTAATGAAAGTTAATTGTTGTTGTTGTGCAATAATAATTAAAGAAAGGAGAGAAAAACTTGAACTCGTACTTGAAAAATTCAATTTATTTAATCGATGCTATTCTTATAAATCTAATAAATTACGCAACTGTATGAGAAGTATGGAACATTAATGAATGTTTCCCCATTTGAATGTTATCTGTTTCATTCAGTGATCTTGGTACATTTTAGAATATTTTACCTTATTCTTGTTGCACAGATTACGCAAAAGGGCCGTTTGCTGTTGTGAATTAGGTTGCGTATTCAGGTTTTCAATTATCAGTCCATAATTTTCGTTTTAAATATTTATTATGACGACACACACAACACACAACACTTAAATATAAATGAAAAACTACTATTTTGTGGGTAGGCACACCCACCGATTTCGGGGGTCCGTTATCGGCCAAAGTTGTTTACAGACTGAATGGTTAGGGAAGGTTCACACATAATTCCCTTTAGGGATTACTGAAAAGCAATCCGCGACATCCTCCCGCCCCGATGAAGAAATTCATCCACAATATTCCAATACAAATTCAATATACAATACATAAACAAAAATTCAACTTGCAAATCCAATAAATTCAATGTTAAGATACAATGTGAGTTCCAATGCACACATATTATTCAAAATAATTAATACCAAATTATACAATACAATTCACACAAAATTATACAATACAATTCACTAGAAAATAATATTAAGGAAATGCAAATCAAAGAAGAAATTTACTCATTAGACACTATTTCAAGATTATATAATAATTGTACAGGACGTTTTATAATACCTGTTGATGTTTTAAGGGTGGCAGACCATACTTTACCATATATGTCGTCCGCTGTGGATCTCAATAATCTTTCCAAGTCTCCACAATTGTCAGGGAACCTTCTCATCACCTATAAATACTATGTCATTTACATTAAATTCAGTGTTTACATTTACATTTTTGTTTAAATTAGCACTTCCCAACTGAAGAAGATACTCTTTTTTACCAAAATAATTTTGTACTTCTGGTTCACAAATGTTCATGTAGAGTCTTTTGAGTTCATTGTCTGCACTTTTGAAAGTCATAGTATTGTCCGAGTTCACTGTATGGCAAATTCCTCTTCTAGCAATGAACCTGCGGAAAGCTAATAGGAAATGTTCAGTACTCAAAGAGGACACTACTTCCAGATGAATGGCACGAGTGACTGCACAAGTAAATAAAGCTATGTACGCCTTTTCATCGTTCTTGATATAAATAGGGCCGGCAACATCCATCCTTACAGTCTCGAATGGAAATTTTGCCTTGATTTTATCTTCTGGCAATGGAGCAGTTATTTGGTTCCCAGGTCTTACTTTGAATTTCCGGCAAATCAGACATTTTACTCTTTTCCAAGCCTCGTGTAAAGTAGAGGAATTAGTAGCCCATCTACGAAGATCTTCTGTTATATCGGAAGTACTGTTTATCAAATCGTCAACATACAGTTCGTAGAGCATTTCACGCGCTCTTTTGTACTTGTTTACATATTTTTCCATGTACAGTCTTATGACTACGGCCAGTAAGAATGGGCTGCACTTGACACCAAAAGTCACTCTCGTGTAGCGAAAAGTTTCTCCATTAGGAGATGAATTAGGCCCCCCTTTCTTTATCCATGAAAATTTTAAAAATTGCCTATCTTCCTCGACGATTCCTATTTCTAAGAAAGCGTGCTGAATATCTGCACAAAATGCAACTTTGTGTAATCTGAACCGTAATATGATCTTAAGTAAATCGGGATTTAAATTTGGTCCTCTCTTTAAATAATCGTTTAATGATAACGCGCCTTTACCTTTTGATGATGCATCGAAGACTATTCTAACCTTAGTACCTTTTGTTCGCGCACTATAGCGTGATGTGGAAGAAAATACCCTGTGTTGATATTTTGGTCTAAATTCATGTTTACCCGTTCTATAATACCATTCCTTAAGTGTTCCTTTATGATTTCATCGTATTTTAAATATAATTCCTCATTTTTCTCAAAGGTTTTTACTTAAACCAAATAAACGAAGCTTTGCTATTCCATAATTACTTTTTAATTCCCTACTATACTCCTTCCACAACAATCGAGTTTCATATCCTTTGTTGGTATACACCGTATTTTGTTCAAACGATTTCAAAGTTTCTTTATCTGACAGAGGCACTTCATCATCCGGATTTATCCCAATTGTTTCTAATGACCACAAATTCCTTACTCTATCAAAGCCTAACTCTTCATTCTCTACGATTAAATGATTAGCAGAAATATCCTTACAATTAACTTCACCTTCCTTTCCCTGTATTAAATATCCAAAAATACTATCAACTGCAATTAATCTTTTGCTAATTCTAATGTTCCTTTCACCTAAGATTTCTGAAATGTAATCCGAACCAATCAAAACATGAATCCTCTCAGAGGTACTATTATCTGCTAACTCAATTCCCCTTTCCAACGCGATATTTCTTATAAACTTCGATGGAATCTGAATTCTAGATGAAGTGACCGAATCAATTACAACCGCTTGTATTTTAATATTTTTATTAGTTTGTACATTTTCCAACGTTATTTCAACTATATCATAAATACGCTTTTCGGCGGTTTCACTTCCGAAAGTGTGAATAACCAAAGCTTCCTTATCAACAACCTTTAAATCTAATAATTCAACAACTTCTCTCAATATAAAAGATTTATTTGCGCCGCCATCCAACATACAGCGCAACTGAACATTCCCTTTCGGTTTTGCGGTAACTAAAGCCGAAAATGTTTGTAGCAGAACCGACCCGCCTGCATTGTTTATTTCCTTAGCAGAGAGAGAAACAAGAGATGTCGTTGCCTCACCCCTAGAATCTCCCCTTTCTCCTGAGGGTGACCGACCCTTCTGAGGGTCTAGTCCAGAAAACCCCACCTTTTCCCTCAATTCACTTTCGCAAATCAAAGAGTTATGCGAAAAGGAACCACAAATTTTACATTTTTGATAATTATTATTGCAAAACTTTCTTATATAATTCTGAAAACATATGAAGCATTTCCCTTTTGCCATTAATGATTTTTTTCTTTTCAGAAGTACTAAGCGAACAATCATGACTTATATGATTTTGAGGGCAGAATATACAATTTTGATTATTTACAAATCTATCAGAGGAAGAAGTATAGAAGTTTCGCCGCGGAACGAATTTCCGATTGGATTCATGCTTATGTTGATACGAATCTACATGTGTGGCCAAAGCGGCGGTACTACATTTAATGCTAGCAAAATCATTATTTTTTTAATTCGAATAGTTAGATCTATACTGATATCCTTGACCCGTGTTGTTTTTAAATGAATATTCTCTTGTATTATAACTTTTAGGGTTAGCTAATATTAACGAAGCTTCTCTACATTCGACTTCCTTTCTTAAGAATTCTACTAAACCATTAATATCAAATAATTCGTCTAATTTACGTTGACGATTATAATTTAAATTTAATTCTTCGGGCAACTTTTGTAAAATTACGGGACACAATAAATTACTATATGTACCAGTAGCCACACCCAACGATTGTAACGATCTAATCTGTGTTTCTATTGAATCATACATTTTTCTTAAACCTGTTACATTGAAACATGATTTAACTGGATCAATTAATAAAAGTTTATGCATATGCGATGAAATAATTATATCTGTTCGTCCAAACCTCTCTTTTAATAGTTTTATCGATGCATCATAATTTTGATCTGTAAGCGAAAATCCCGAAACTGCATTTAAAGCAATTCCTTGAAGATATGTTTTTAGATATGTAAACTTTTCAACTTTAGTTAACGAATCATTGTTATGAATTGCAACTTCAAAGGAATTCCAAATGTCTAGAAATTTACTACAGTCACCTTGAAAGGTGTGTATGTTTAGCTTAGGTAATTTAACAGTCTTAGTTTCATTTCTAAATGAAATAATATTATCCCTATTAATTGTACTTGGACCGCTTATCCTGATTTCCTGTCTATCAGATATTATATCTATTTGTCTATTCAATTTCGTTTTTAAATCAATACCCCTATCTTTATATTCTTCGCACGATGATATGTCAGCTGCCATTTTGCTTATTTTAATTTGTAATTGTATATACTCATCAGCTTTAATTAATTCATTCAGCTTTTCTGTGAGCTGAGACTTTAAGCTCAGAAGCTCATCAAGTTTTGCCTCTTTATTATATTCGATAGAAATTTCCTTTCATAAAATAGTTTCTATTTTCGTTAAATGTTTTGTAAACGAAATCCTTAAAAATTTCCGTTTCTCTTTTAGCCTTTCAAGATCCATTTTCAAATATAAACAATTCAATAAATCAGTAAATTTGAATAAAGAAAAATGTGCCTACCTCGAATCTCAGCTTCCCACTACGAGTAGTAATTCATCTAAAAATTGATCCAGGAACAAGGATTGTTCAATCCATTCCAAAAAACAGTCCAGTTTTTTATGAAAATTCAAAAAATTCAACACTTTATCGCGTCCGGGGGTCACCAAAAATAGTGTTGCGAATTAGGTTGCGTATTCAGGTTTTCAATTATCAGTCCATAATTTTCGTTTTAAATATTTATTATGACGACACACACAACACACAACACTTAAATATAAATGAAAAACTACTATTTTGTGGGTAGGCACACCCATCGATTTCGGGGGTCCGTTATCGGCCAAAGTTGTTTTCAGACTGAATGAATCCCCCACCGGTTAGGGAAGGTTCACACATATTTCCCTTTAGGGATTACTGAGAAGCAATCCGCGACATTTGCTTGCAGAATAAATTCCAGTAATTTTATTTTTATGGCAGATGTACTGGCCATTTGCCAAACTTAGATGATTTCACAGAATCTTGAAACATATGCTAATATTATCTAATAACCTCTTAAAATAATTCTCGGTGATTTTAATGCCAAAAGTCCCTCCTGGGGTTGCCCCCACTTGAACAATAATGGTGAATGGATTGAGGACTTACTCTGCGACCTAAATCTCTCAACATTAAATACGGGAGAATATTCCTATATCTCCAAAACCAATGGCACAGCCTCTGCACTTGACATCACAGCAGTGGATCCCTCGGGCCTTGATATAGCAAAATGGAGAGTTTTGAAGTGTGCCATTAGTGATCATTTCCCAATCATAACAAGTCTTGATTTGAATATCGATTCTCCACCTCAAAATATGAGGTCTTTGAACTTCCGTAAAGCCAATTGGAATTGGTCCACTGAGTACCTAGAGACCTACTGCACACAGATGACAACCTGCAAAGACCTGGAAATTCTTATTCAGAAGTTCATTTCTGGTGTGGAGAAAGCAGCCAAAGTCTCCATTCCAAGAGGAAGGAGAAAAAACAATTGGGTTTTCTCAAACAACTCAAACAACGACCTACTGGAGAGATCATAACATAGACGAACTAATACGAGAAAGAGATGCAGCCAGACATGAGCTTGAGAAGAACAATAGTGACGAAAACAGAAGAAATCTTATAGATATCAGTCCCAAAGTCGAGCATGAAATCGCTGCATGTAAAAGAGAAAAAGGGATTAATCTTTGCGGCAGGCTTGATCCAAGGAAAGATTACCACCACACTGGCGAGCAATCAACGTCCTCAACAACCGCTGCAATCAACAAAATAATGGACCAACCTCCAATGCTATCACCTCTGGAGGATATACATCCGCGACTGACAGGCAGACTGCAAACCTACTGGCTCAACATTATGAACAGCCAAGAGTTTTAGCAGAGAAGATAGAAAACAAAGGAAAATCTATAGACAGGTTTTAAATCAAAGTAAATCCTACAACCAAAAAGATGATTTTTCAAATGATATTACTTTGGAAGAACTTGACAGCGTAATTAGAAGCATTGACTCTAAAAAGTCTCCTGGTATCGACCTCATCTTCGGTTCAATGATCAAACACTTTGGTGTTTTTGCCAGGAGTATTCTTCTTCAGATTTTCAACCTATCCTGGATTACTGGCAAACTACCCACTATCTGGAAAATGTCTGTCATTGTTCCTATTCTTAAACCTGGTAAGGATGCAGCAAGCTGTAAAAATTTCCGGCCCATATCCCTTACAAGCACTTTATGTAAAATTATGGAAAAAATAATTCATTCCCGTATCATGAAATGACTTATCAAGCGGAAAGTATTACACTTTTACCAAACAACTTATAGATCCCAGCATAGCACTGTTGACCAACTTTTCTATTTGGTGCAATCAATCATAGATGGACTTCAAATCGAAAGACCTCATAGGAAAACTACAGCCGTATTCCTTGATCTTTCTGCGGCCTTTGACAGGGTTTGGAGACAAAAACTCATTGAAATTTTGCATTCCTTAGGCGTCTCAGGCAATATCTTACTATGGATCAACGATTTCTTAAGAGATAGAAGATTTGCTGTAATGGTAAATGGAAGGTTCTTAAGGACACATAGATCTTGGGCAGGCCTTTCCGCAGGGATCGGTCCTAAGCCCACTCCTTTTTCTCCTCTATATGAACACTGTCGATAATCACATTGTTAATGAAGCTAAAATAGCCTGCTATGCAGATGACATTGCCATTTGGCACTCTCATACTGACATCATAATGTCCAAAAATGTGCTGAACGAAAATCTCTCTCCCATTGAAGACTGGGCTAAACAGCTCAAACTGCTGATAAATCCAGAAAAAACCAAATACTGTGTGTTTTCTACTGACAGGAGAAACAGGGCAACCTTTCTCCCCAAATTAAGGTTAAATAACTCAATTGTTGAAAGAATCTCCCATCTCAAATACCTTGGCTTAATACTAGATGCGGAACTGAGGTTTACCAAGCATATAGAGAATGTATCACAAAAGGCTTTAAAGAAGCTCAATATTCTTCGAAAACTTTGCGGTTCGACTTGGGGTTCTAAGCCAAAGACACTCCTAAACACCTACACTGCACTTATAAGACCAATCCTCGAATATGCAGCACCCGTTTGGGCTCCATCAGCTTCTACCTCAACAGAGAAAATCGACTCTGTTCAGTATAGGGCGTCCAAAATTATCATCGGAGCTGTGTCCTCGACAAATCATGTGGCAGCTGAGAATGAGTGTGGCCTGCCATCATTGAAAGGCAGGAGGAAACTTGCCACCATTAAAATTACAAACAAAATCAGAAGCTGTGGCGAACAACATATTTCCAACATCACTTTTCACTCCTGGACAGCTAAGAATAGGCTGAAGAGATCTTCAACACTTCAGTTTGGTAAAGACATCAGAAACAACATTAACTTGAATCACACAAGCCTTGACATCATTCAAGAACCTTGTTTTCCAGTCAAACCACCTCCCTCTGCCAAAATATTTTTAGACCTTCTTGAGCCTTGCACGAAAAAGGAATCTAAGGACACAATTAAAAGGAAAGGCATGGACACAATTATCAGCCTTATGAGGCCTCGTTTAGTAATTGCCTACACTGACGGTTCTTCAGACTCAGAGTGCAATAGGAGTGGATCTGATGTCTTTCTTAAATACCCAGATAATACAACTTCAAAGCACAAGGTCTCCGCAGGGCAAATTGCTTCCAATTTCACGTGTGAGCTCATAGCAATTAGGACAGCCCTAGATATTTACCTTACATGGACAGATATCGCTAATTCCGACGGCATCATTGTTCTCTCCGATTGTAGACCTGCTCTTGAGGCCATCATGAAAGGAAAAATGGGACTCACCCAAGAAATCAATTCTCTTTTACTTTCCATTGGTGCATTGGGCAAATCCTGCACCCTCCAGTGGATCCCGGCCCATGTTGACATCGAAGGGAACGAGATGGCCGATTTCCTTGCCAATGAAGCCAGAACCCTTGAACCTGTAACTTCTTCGACTACGGTCTTTGATGCCAATGCAGTCGCAAAACAAAAGCTCTGCTCAAACCTACGAAAAAAATTCTCGCTGCCAGAATTAAATTATAGCCGAGAAGTTACAACAACAATAACCAGACAAAGAACAAAACATTTTAAGGGCATGAAGATTCTGCCTGATGGATCCAGATCATATGTGGAATACAGGCACTGCCCAGGCAAGCAACTGGTTCCCAAACATCTTCTTAATTGTCCTTCCATTGTTGGTGTCCTTTTTAAAATAGACAATGACTACAGCATGGATATCCTATACTCGGATCGTGCCATGGATGTTGCCACGGCAGTGATTCACGCCTTTGGCAATATTTGACTCTCATTTCTATATCTTTATTTTGTTATATACACCTTTGCACTTTGTCATACACAACAACAACAACCTCTGTTCTCACTGTGCTAAATAACTGCTCTATTTTGGATCACCGAAAGTAATTCATAGATTAGCTACGCGAGGTCATGCAATACCAGTAAAATAACCAGCTGATTTTATTAGAACATGCGCATAAACTTGCAAAGATTGGTAACCTAGTTTAATGTTTAAATCGACTGGATTTATCCAGAAGATATCTACGTTAACATTAATAAAAACATAATGGGGAAAATATTAAACTTTTTATTTCGGTAAACATTTTGAGTAACATCTCGTCCATAGATATAAAAATTGAAGGAAAAAAAAAAAAGATTTTAAGTACCAGGATTTTTAGTGAAATAATTATTTTTCCATGTCAAGAACTTTTCTGTACTTCGAAACTGACCATCTAGTACACTTTTCTTAAATGATTGCATTCATTATAAAACAATAATAAATATCAGTTAAAATAGAGGTAGTTTTATTCAATTTACTTAGTGTACTTATTTCGTATTACCTATTTATGCAAGCAAATTTATTGTAAAATCCGGCGTTCTATAACGCGCAGCTATATTTTCAAGCCACGATTTTTAATTTTTAGATATATTCGCAGTATGACGCGCACCCTTTTTTTTAACACGCTTTTATAAGTTTCACCTGTATGTAACGAAATCTTAGAACTCGATTTTTATCCACTTTAAAAGATCGCATTAATTCGAAATTTTGCACACTTGTCAAGAACCGATGACAATACAACAATTCCATAATTTTGTTCTATTATCCTTATCAGGATCATCAGGAATAACGATAATCAGATTTGGCGACAATTCCATATACCACTTCCAGATTTGGCAACTTATTGCGTATACAATTTTCAAATTTGGCGACTAATTCCATATACATTGCTGGCCACCGTAAATGCAACACCAAGAAAAACAAGAGATAGCACAATAAAATTTATTTTGTAGATAACATGTTGACCAAGTATCAAATGATTAAATTTATATACTTCTGTGAAGTGTGGTTCCTGCCAGAATCAGTAGCCAAAGTAGCCGCCATTGTTGGAGATCACCACTCACACGCCTCGGCATTGATTCAAGGAGACTTTAAAGGTGTTCTTAGGGTACAACAGACCAAGCAGCTACCACACGTTGCCAAAGTTGATCTGGTGTGGCAGCTGGGGGTATAATCTGGGTCAATCGTTGAGCGATCATGGACCACATGTTTTCTATCGGTGAAAGATCCGGAAAGCGAGCCGGCGAGGGAAGCAATTCTGGTGATTGACGAAGAACCTTTGGACAATGCGTGCCACGAGTGGTCATACATTCTCCTGTTGAAATATGGCTGTGGCCAAGAACTGAAGGTAAGGAAGGACAACTGGCTCCAACACCTCGGAGATGTAGCGCTTCTGTTTAAAGTACCGGCAATGCGTACTAGAGGAGCGCGAGAGTGATATCCAATACTGCCCCATACCGTAATGCCCGGTGCCGGACCAGTGTGGCGGTGCATAACGCAGCTGTTCAGCATCCTCTCTCCACGGTGTCTCCAGACTCGAATCCGACCATTGTGGTGTTGCAGACAGATGCGTGACTCGTCAGTAAAGACAACCTCATCCCATTCTGCCGCCCACATCCTTCTTTCATCGCACCATTGGCGGCGGAGACGTCTGTGGTTCTGCGTCAAGGGTAGACCAAGCAATGGACGTCTTGCGGACAGACCACTCTGCTGCAAATGACGTCGAATAGTACGCGCAGACATTGAATGATGCATTACAGACTCAATGTGCTGTGCTATGGTTCGTGATGGGACTGAGCGATCCGTCACTGCCATGCGCACAATTTGCCTGTCCTCACGTGAAGTGGTGCACTGAGGTGGATGCGATCGACCACGTCGGTCCGTCGTACCCTCCTGCATCCAACGGTCACATATCTGCATTACAGTTGTTTGGTTTCGTCCAACACGACTACCAATTTCCCTGAAAGATAATCCACAATCTCGGTAGGCCACTCTATCCTTCCTCTGTCGAACTCAGATACTTGATCAAAAGCTAATCGCTGTTTTCTACGAGACATAACTGATCGTTTTTGAAAAAACCACAAGAAAAGCACAATTGCCGAACTTGAAATCGTCAAAATCTCCAAGCCTTAAATAGCGCTTTGAGGTGGCGCCACAGGCGTGCGTGATGTGTGTCTGCGCTGAAATTCTAATCATTTGCATATCTTACCTCCGCTAATGCATGTTGTAAATTTCATGTTATTTGCGTGCTTCCTTCAGGGTGTTGCATTTATGGTGGCCAGCAGTGTACCATTTTTAGATTTGGTGACTAATTCTGTATACCATTTCCAGATTTGGCTACTAATTCCAGATTTAGTGACTAAAAGACTAAGGTGTAACCCTAAAGCGAGTGTTTTTAACTTAAAGCTAATAATATGAAGTGTAAAAAATACACTTGTGGTTATTACAAATAAAACAACAAAAAAAGTGTTCTTTATGTGAGAAAGTGGAGGGTGTGTGTTAGCAATTTTTTACAATAATATAAATAATTGTCTAGTTTTTCTGAAAATGAAAATAAAAAAAAAGGCTCATGCAAGTGAAAAAAAATAATTTATCTTCTAACTGCTAAATATTTTTTTATTTTTATAAAGAAATACGTTTAGAGGTGATGATACGAATTAACATTATAGCAAACCTTTAAAAGGGGATAATACGATTGACACTTAATATTTCCATGCTATTATTAGCTCGCTTTCTTGAATGTCTGTCTGGTTGGAATTTTGTAATTGATCAAACTGAGTGACTTTCCGATGAGTTACAGATTTGAAATTTGGACTATAGCTCAGAAGTAGATGACAATGCATAAAAATGTGAAGGGGAAAAAAAAAACGAAAAAGAGGAATTTTATACTTTTTAGTCCGTTATAAAAACATGGTACATTAAATTTTTTTAATTCGAACTTTTTCTACTTAACACACTTTTAATTGTTTGACCTGTTCTATAGAGACGGAATCTAATATAACGATACGGGACTCATCCGAGGGCGCATAAGCGGAGAGAACCTTTTAATTAATATTCATTGAAGAGCAAGACTAATTCCAGCAGCCACGTAATTCCGGCTTCAAATATCAAACTCAAGGATAAATTAAACAATGAATAAATGATAATTTAAAAAACTAAAAAACACGCTTTTATACTAAGTAGAACGAAAAAGTAAAAAAAAAAAAAAAAAATCTTATATAAGAATAAAATGATTAACGAGAAAATTAATGTCATTGGGGCAAAAGCGTGGGGTGCTTTGTACTACATTTTTACACTAACTCGGAATAGAAGTTATAGAAATTATAACAATTGATATATTTATAGAACACCCCACGCGCTTACCCAATGACATTAATTTTCTCGTTAATCATTTTATTCTTATATTAAAAATTATTTTACTTTTTAGTTCAATTTAGTATTAAAGCGTGTTTTTTAGTTTTAAAACTATAATTTATTTAACAGGCTTTTATAAGCTTCATTTGTATTTTATGAAGAAACCTGAAATGTATATAAGTGCGTTATTCTCTTATGCTTTGAAGTCATTTACTTGAGGTATTACTCCAAGCCTTAGGGAAAAAAATGGTATGCTTCTAGAAGTACAACCCTTTAAATTCATTAGGAACACCATTTATTTTAAGAGGGTTCTCCCATGTAATGGGTTCAAAAATTCAAAAAAAAAATAATTTTTTTTATAAATTGATTTCTTAACATGTCTATAATACGGTGGTAAAATGATTTTTTAAAATTCGAAGTCGTTATAAAGAAGCAGGTGTTAGAAGAGCAGCTTCTCGTAGTTAATTTAAGAATATCGTTGTGTTTTAATCGGACTTGAAACTTTAAACGCGTTTTTCTCAAAACTGTGTTTTTCAACCTCCCTCATATCTCAAGAACGGTTTGACCGAAAAACTTCAAATTTATAGGGTAGTCTCAGCACATATATACGCACCTAATGGACTACGATTATTCCAAAATTCAAAATACTTCTAATTTTTATAACAAAAACATAACAAAAAACCCCATGAAATTCGAAAGTTTTTCTTCAAAGGTCTACCAAAAATTCAATTTTTGATATTTTCAATTGAGTATAATCCATTCTGTGCATGGAATTAGCTCTAACATGTTTAGTACTTTTTCTAAAACACTTCAAAATCAAAATTAATTTTTTTTTTTGAGAATTTTTGGAAGTTTAACTATAAAAAAATTAAAGAGCAGCAGCAGAAAAAAACCCATGCATAGTTTTATGTAGAAAATTATAAGGTGCTTGGAAAAAAAAAATTTTGAAAAAAAAGAGACAAATTAGAAAAAGCCTTAAAAATTTAAAAAAATGTTTTAAAAAGTTTAAAAAAAAAATTTTAGTTTTACAAACATTTTACAACAAATTAAAAAATTTTTTTGTATGGAATTATTATTAAATATTAACCTTTATAAAATACAATTCAAACCAAATATCAAATATAAAAAAAAATTGTGAACATGGTACCACATATCGCCTTACAGTTTCGGAGAATTCATTTAAAATGCTTTATTTACATTGCGAGACAGTAGAGCAATGACCTCACTCGCTGCCTGCCCAAGTTCGGAGTGTCCGAAGAAGTGGTTTGCATCATGGGGGGGGGGGGGGGTGATGTCACTCCACCCCATTGCCGTTCAAAGTACGGTTATTTTCACAACAGTCTTGTTGGACCACAAAAAGAAACTCTTTGCTGGACGCTATTTGTCCACCCCTGCACTACAAGAGACAAAAGCAAATTCTAAAAACCCCGTGAAAACAAATCGATCGTGTGATTGGCCACACAGTTCAAATCGATCTGTGACATACAGTGGTGGATTAAGGTAGTTGGAGGCCCTTAGCGGTAAAAGATTTGAGGCCCATGGGCTTAAGAGTCGAAAAACTAAAATAGTGAAAATAGTTGCTTACTTTAAATTCTCAAAATAAAATGTACTGCTATAATAAAACTCATCGGCTAAAGAAAATCATAACTGTATGTAAGAAAAATTAAAAACCTTACTTAAGAGCTTACAGTTTTGCTATACAGTTTGATTTCTCTTTGGCAAATTCATCTCAATTATTTTTACCATATCTATTTTGTCCAAAACATTTTATTCCATATATAATATGGTCATGTTATTTCGATTTGTCTTTTCTCCCAGAGTACTTCTTAAATTTTATTTTTATCATGTTTTAAAACTAAAAAAGATCATTCACCTGAGGCATTCGATATCGGTATTGTTAAAAATATTTTCAGAAGTTTTTCTACATTAGGATTTTTCTTGGATCTCGATAAATTTCTAGGGAGGGGGGGGAGGGGGTTCACTGTATCTTTGTTTTCTTTTCATTTCTTGTTCCAAGGTGGCGTGGTTGGTTTGTCGCTGGCCTTCTGCACTCATCAAGCATAGGGCTCCTACCAGCGCTGGGGGCCCCTGGGGTCCGCCAGGTCCGACACCCGCTTAATCCGCCACTGGTGGCATATACTCACAGGGGTGGCTCTAGGGCTAGACAAACCGGATTCCTGCCAGGGGCGGCAAATTTTAAGGGCAGCATTTGGATCAAATTTGATAAATCCCTTTTTTTGTTGCAAAAAATTTGATATTTTTTTTGGAAATATTATTGGGTGGGAATTTTGTTTTTCATTTAACGTATCTTACTTCATTATTTTGTACTCTGTATGTTTAATGTCAGTTTTCTTTTTTGTTGAAACTTCAGAGTTCTAAGCGGGAGCATATGTTCAATCATGAAATTAGCTAAGTTTACACATCTTTTAATACTAATTTTCTTCCCATCCCGTAGTATGCCACAAAGGTCATTTCTTTCACCCATACGACGTCCGGTGTCAGGTATCCAAAAGGGGACATAGGCAATAATAGTTTGACTATAAGTTAAAATAAACGCTTGTGATCCCCACCATCATTAGACTCTTTTCAGAAAAAAATTGCATGCTAAAATGGGGGATTCCTTCTCTTACACTTTACTCGTTTGAAATAACAGGTAGCTATGTGCATAACTTCGAATTGTTTTGGACAGGAAATTTTGAAGGGAGCGGTACAGGGTCGAAAGTCCATCGTTCTCGTATCATACCTAACGTGACCATTTATTCTTTGACTAAAAACGGGACATTGGTTTATTTAGGTATTAACAGGTACACAATGAAAAAAAAAACTTTTTTAAAGTTATTTATTCAGAAAAAGTTAGCTTAAAAGATAAGAAATAAAAAAATATACCCAACATACTTAGTTAAAGCATTTATATTTATCAGAGGAACATATTTGATTTAATATAGCTGGTGAAGATTTTAAGTAAGAATGAAACTCTTAGCACGTTTTTTTATATTCACCTTAATTATCAACATCGTCTTTAGAAATGAAATTTGTAACTGGGTTTTCTCAGATGTCCACAATTTGGTCATCATAGAAAATACTCTTTCTCTCTACTGGAGCATTTATAGCAGGTAAACTTAAAATATATTCAGTTAAAATAGAAAAATTTTCATGCTGTAGTTTGTTGGAGTGAAAATGTTTGAATACTTCCAACCAATGAGTTTCCATGGAAACATTTAGATTATCCCATTCGGTTACTTTTTGCGATGTAATGTAGTTAGAAATTAATGAAAATTCGTCAAAATCTTCTGCATCTTTATTACAGTCAATATATTCCTTTTCAATTAATACATCCAGAGATTTTTGAACGTCTTCCCATGAGGAAATTTTTTTTTTAAAATCTGCCCAATTAAAACACCTCCATTTCTTTGGTAAGAAAGCAAGTCCACTGCTTTAAATAAAAATATATTCAAGGCTTGTTTTATAAAATTCTGTAGCCGTCCTTTTCACAAACTCTTCATATACCTATATCAGTACCATTATCTTTTGATTTCACCATTAATTGGCGGACCGTAAATGGAAGAAACTGATTGGCCAGTTTCTGAGTCAAATTGTTTTTTAGTTGATTGATTTCTTTTGCAGTTTCAATTGCCGATATAGTCTGACCTTCAAGTTTCAATACAACTTGATGAAAATTTGTTGGCTGAGCGTGTAAAAAATAAAGCCACAATTCGGATGTAGGATCCTCAAAAAGGTTTTTACTAACAGAGGACATTTTTCAATACTCAAAAAGTAGTTTTTTAATGGCTGATACATTTTTAAAACCCTTTCCAAGATAGGCATAAGAGCAAGCCATCTGATTTTGCTATAGCCGAGCATTTGTTGATATTCAGTTTCGGCGCAAAACTCTTTTAGAGCTTCAACTCGAATCGTGTAAATATAAAAAAAATGAATATATCTTCACAATAATGCTTTCGTAATCTAAGGGTAGCCCGTCTGCAGCAGATTTTATTGCATTGTGAATAACATGGGCTCCACATCCAATACCTATTAAGGGCTTTTTTCAGAGATGATTGTATTTTTTTTCCGTAAATATATTGTTAGTTCCTCGAATAACCGCGTCTGCCTCCGAAATTCACGTTGGCATTGTCCCCACAAAATGCCACGACTTTTGCTGTCAAATTATTATCTGTCAACACTTGGTTTAAAAAATTGACATTGATATCAGAAGTCTCTGCGATCTAAAATTTTTACTTGCACACCTACGTAAGGTTGAAAATAGTGCTCTACAATAGTGTATATTTTCTTGTTACTGTGGTTTGAAGCGTCGTTTAGTATAGTAATATACAATTGGACTTATTAAGATCGTTTTTCAATTCTATCATCGCTGTAAGCGTTAAAACATTTTCTGCAATAGCTTCAGATTTCATATGTGCGCAAATAAATTTGGATTCGAAACATGATTGAATTAATTCCGATGCACAATCATTAGACCGAAAACTGTGGTTTTCTTGTATCGTGTGATAAGCTCAGACGCCTTCTGTCGCGGCGATATCCAAATCCTTTGAAATTGGTGCTTTCGATTTATTGAAAAAGGTTAACATTGAAAAACTCAAAGCGGCGGCACGATTGGCATTTTTATGTTTTTCGGACTTTAAGAGCTGTTCAATATCACCGGCACCACTGTGGGAAACTCTTAACTCTGTACGGCACTTATCGCATCTAACATCTGAGGGAGAATTTATTTGCTTGATAAAGAGATATTTTGCTTGTAAGCTAACATTGAACGAACGCTTGTGTTTTGGCATTTTAACTTATGATTCCAAAATAAAAGAAGTGTAAGTTATTTACTACACGAGCATCAAACAGCAACGAAACAAATAGCAAGAAATGGGCCATCGAAAAATCTGCCAACCAAAAAAAGCGCGGGCGATGACGTCTCGGCCACTCTCGCCTATCTTCGCGTTGACCGACGACGTGGTCTTGCCCTCGTACATCGTTCGCGTCCAGCAGGCCGGCTCGACTACTCAAATTTTCGCGTGGTTTCCGAAAACGGGACAATTTTGCGTCCCAGAGTTTATTTCGGAGACACCGGGACTCGTAATTATAAAAAGGGACAGTCCCGTTCAAAACGGAACGTCTGGTCACGTTAATCATACCCTTATACACCGACCTACATATTCTTTTAATTTTGTCGATTGTCCGGAACAAAAGAAAACAGTAAAAAAATAATTTATTAAATAAGTAATTAGGATTAATTAATTAGATTAATAATGAATTACCAATTTTTTTATATATTTCCCTTACGGGGAAATCTTCAATAACGTGGGCTGGGATTTACCACCGCCAAATTCTCTTTTCTAGCTAAAGGTCGATCGCCAAAACTTAACCTTGAGATTAACCGGTTTGCAGTAACCATAGGCGGTACGTTTCTCCTCACGGGAAAACTCCGCGTAGTAATACACTGCATTTCTGATATTCTGCTTCTTTTTAACGCTGATGTTCTCTACAAATATTACCAGTGTAGTTTCAGCAGTAGTTTTAACGATTTCTCAAATTCACTTTGAAAAAATTGTTTTTATCAAAATCAGATTAAAAAAACTTTATGCATTTGTCAAATAAGTTAAATTTCAAGTTGTTTTTTTTTTTAAAGCAAATAATTTTTATTTTTTAAAAACGAAGGTAAATTACAATATTTTTACAAATACAAGATATAAATATCAAATTAATCGTAGTTTAATTTTTTTGAAAAGTAATTATTTATCTAATCCAGAAATTTTACGTATCTTATTCTAATTCTATTATTTGTTTTATCTTTATTATTATCTTTATTTCTAAAGGATATAATCACTCATGTTTTTCGAAATACTCAAATACTTTACTGAATTTTCCTCCATTATATTTATTCAGAGCTGATTTATTATTCTCAACAAAGATTATTTCATTTCATACTGAGTCCCCCCCCCCTCGATGTAATAGTTGAAAGATAGGAAAAGAATATATACTTGCAGTACGGTATTTTATTTCGCACATTTCATTACTTTTCTCTTTTTTTCGTTTATAGTTTTTCGAAAAAATAGTAATTTACAAAAAAGCGTTTATATTGCGTAAATTAGTGATTAGTATAAGAAAATTCATTTCTGCTCTAGATAATAAAATCCCTTAAGTAAATATGGTGAAAATAAATCCTAAATTATTCCCGTAAGCAAATCAAGAATTCTTAACAACCAAAACATCACGACACTTAGAAGATTGGATTTATTGAAAGGGGTAACTGTAAAATGATTTCTTATCTGCACCACTTAATTGATATAAAAATTGATTCAATTAAGAGTTCTTTAGGGATATAAATATATTTATCTTAAATTAACATTCAAAATTTTAGTATTTTTTTTATTAAACAAATTAACACAATTTTAAAAAAACTCTAGAATTTGCTAATGCCTTTTTGAAATTTCTTTATTCCTTGCAATCCTACATGATTTTTTTTTATTATTGTATCAACTTAATAAAAATTTTATTAAAGCTCTTGAATCATTTAATAAAACACTTTTACATACATATGTGTATATTTTATTTCTAAATAAGGTATAAGATGTAAAAATTCTTTTAAATGAAAATGAGTTATTTTCATTTTGTACAACTTATATTTCAATATTTCAACCATACACAAATACAATTATACGAAAAATTATAATTGGCATAGTTTGAATATTCATGCAAAAATCAAAATAGAATTTGCATTCAGACAATGATGATGTGTCAAAATTTAAGTGTTCCTTAATTCATTGTTTTCTAACAAAAGTTAATAAACATTTAAAAGCTTGTAAATCTCAAAAACTCAGAAAATTATCTTAAGACTATTTCATTATTACTAAAAGTTGAACATTATATCAACTACGAAATTTTAGAGTGTGAAAATGGTGGGAAAAAATAATGTGTTTAACTTTGTGTTAATGTGTGTTAACTTTTCTTTTTGCAAAACAAGAATGAATGTTTTAATCAACAAGAGATTTAGATTTTTTCAGAAATTATAGCTAATTTTTAAAAAAATGACAGCATTAATTTTAGATTTGTTTATAGATTATAACCAATAAAAAAATATGATTCATATGATTAATAGCATTTGGTTAATTTCAGAACTTAAAATAAGAATAAGTAGTAAAAAAAAAAATGGTGATTTTTTTAAAAGGGATTTTTTTTTTAAAAAGATAAAAAATTTTTTTGAAAAAAATCATTTTATTGGTTAATTTTTAATTAAAAGCTTTTATTTAACTTACAATGTATGTATGTATCTATATATATAAAGGAGAAAAGCGACTCACTCACTGACTGACTGACTGACTGACTAATCACGAAATCTCTGGAACTATTAAACCTACAGACTTGAAATTTGGTAGACATGTTCCTTTGATAGAGTAGACATCAGCTAAGAAAGGATTTTCCGAAATTCGAAACGCAAGGGGCGTTACGGGGGGTTAAGGGCTTTAATAATAATTGTTTCCATGTTTAAACTACTTGATGTACAATCTTGAAATTGGGTAAGCGGATTCCTTTCAAAGAGTAGAGATCCGCTACAAAATGAGTTTGCTGAAAATCGACCCCCAAGGGGCGTTGCAGGGGCTTAGGGGGCGTTATAGATAATTATTTCCATTTTTAAACTATTTGACGCACTGTCTTTAAATTTGATATATAGATTCCTTTCGTAGAATAATGATCAGTTACAGAACGGGTTTTGTGAAAACAGACTTCTAAGTGGCGTTGCGGGGGATTAAGGGGCGTAATAGATAAATATATCCGTTTTTAAACTACTTCACCTACCTGCTTGAAAATTGGTAGGTAAGTTTCTTTCCTGGAGTAAATATCCGCTACAAAATGGGTTTTGGGAAAATTGACCCCCAAGGGGTATTGCGGGGCGGGGGTTTAAGGGGCGTTATAAATTCCTATTTTTAAGTTATTAGACGTACAGTCTTGAAACTTAGTAAGCAGCTTCCTCTCATAGGGTAGAGATACGCTAAAAATGGGTTTCGTGAAAATTGCCCCCAAGTGGCGTTCAGGGGCTTAAGGGCGTTATAGATAATTATTTCCATTTTTAAACTATTAGACGCACAGTCTTTATATTTGATAAAGAGATTTCTTTCATAGAGTAGAGATCAGCTATAAGAAGGTTTTGTGATAACAGACCTCTAAGTGGCGTTGCAGGGGAATAAGTGGCGTAAGAGATAAATATTTTCGTTTTTAAACTATTTGACCTACCTGCTTGAAAATTGGTAGGAATGTTTCTTTCATGGAGTAAATATCCGCTACAAAACGGGTTTGGAGAAAATTGACCCCCAAGGGGTGTTGCGGGGGTTAAGGGCAGATATAAATAATTAATTCTTTTTTTAAACTATTAGACTCACAGTCTTGAAATTTGGTTAGCAGATTCCTCTCATAGGATAGAAATACACTGCAAAATGTGTTTTGTGAAAATCGACCCCTAGGTGGTGTTGCGAGGGTTCAAGGGGCGTTATTGATAATTTTTTTGCATTTTTAATTAATTGGACGCACAGTCTTCAAATTTTGCTAAGCAGATTCCTTTCATAGAGTGCAATTCCCCTACAAAATGGGTTTTGTGAAAACAGACCCAGAAGTGGCGTTGCGGGGGCTCAAGTGGCGTTATAGACAATTATCTCCATTTTTAAACTGTTAGACGTACAGTCTTGAAATTTGATAAGCAGATTCCTTTCGTAAAGTAGAGAACCGCTACAAAATGGGTTTCGCGAATATCAACTACTAAGTTTAATTTCGGGAGATTAAGAGGCGTAATCGATAAATATTTCCATTTTTAAACTACTTGATCATCCTGCTTGAAAATTGGTAGGCATGTTCCTTTTTTGAAATAGAGTTCCTCTAACAAAGAGTAAAATGAAAATTGACCCCCAAAGATGTTTGCGAGGGGTCAAGAGGAGTTACAGAAAAAAATTCCTGTTTTTAATTGTTAGACCCATATACTTGAAATTTGTTAAGCATGTTTCTTTTGTTGAATAGGGATCCACTAAGAATAAATTTTAAGCAAATCAAGTTCTGGGGGGTTGCAGGGGGTTACTGGGACGTATTGACAAAAAAAATTACTTTTTTCGAGCTACAAGGACTATAATAATGAAATTTGGTTTGCATTTTTCTTTTGTTGAATTGAAATCCGCTAAGAGCGGTAATTTTGGAAAACGGCTCTCAACGGGATTACGGGGATATTTATAGTAAAACTTTTGCTTTTTTCTGTTAGATTTAGACTTGAAATTTGTTTGCATGTTCAATTTACGGAGTAGAGATCCACCGAAAATTGGTTTTGCGGGAATCCACTTGATTTTTGAGTTACGAAAGAGCAAACATCATTCAATGCTTCAATTTTAGAGATTTTCAGAAAATACAAATTAGATGAGTTCTGCCCCCTTTTTTTATCAACAGGTGACAGTTACAGGTATAAGTATATTTTTCAATTCAATTGAATTCTTAATGCTAGGACTTAGATATCAATAATTTATACATATATATAAGCAGTAAAAATTTATAAAACATCTTGAAATACCCAGCGAAGAGGGCGGGTAACAGCTAGTGTATGTATGTATGTATGTAATTTGTTCGGGTGGAATCTTGCAACTCAAATTTGAAGCTGATATCTTCATCGCATTGAGCTGAAATTTTGTATATTCGTTTAGTTTGGATGACAATGCATGTTTTGACCATTTATATTCCGATATTGCAATTAATTAAAAAGATATTAATTAAAAACGTTAAACTAGTTTTGGACGCCAACTTCGATATCTCTGCAATGTTGTAATAATGTTATTGTTACAACAATGACAAAAGTTGGCTTCGAAAATCGGTTTTCAGCCAAACTGGAATTTAATAACGTTACGCTATTGACTGTATTAATTAACTTTGTCTAAAAAATAATTACATTTCTACAAAGTAAAAATAATCTAATTTCTACAACGTATGCAATTTTTTTACAAATTTATATCTATTTTCTTGGATTTAAATTCAAAACAAAAAAAAGTAGAGCTATTTTTCAATTAGATTGGTACATTGTATACTTTTCTCAACGCTGCCAAGTTGAACTGAGATGGAGCATTGAAGAAATTCTTTAAAAAATTTATCTAACTTTAATCTATGAAACTCAGACAAAAAATAATTACAGAATTGGAAAGATCATTTATTTCGTCCCAATACGGTATAATGTTTTTTACAAAATAATAATATTTGTATTTCTTACGTTTTTTTTTTTTAAAAATGAGTCAAAATCGATGCGTTTTTATGAAAATGTCTAAATCGTTGCGCGTGAATTTTTTTTGTTTAAATGAATCGACATTCCGTACTAAAACAGCTCATGCTTTGTTTTTTTTTTTAGAATCAGTCATTTAAAAAATAAAATGCCGAAAACTTTTTTTTACGATTTTTAATCTTATAAAACTTTTTTTTCGTGTGTAGAACAATATTACCCAAGATCTGTACGAAGATTGAAATAATTGCTTAAAAATTACGGATTTAAGAAAAAAATTGTGTTTTTCGTCGAGTACCCTTTTTGCGAGAATTTATTTAGCTAGACTGTTCGAAAATAACCGGCAAACACCTAGCAACAATGATGCGTTGAATGAGATGAACAGACTGAGAAACCTGTCCAGTGATAACTAAAAAGTAAAAAATAAATTAAAAGTAAAAAAAAACTTTTTTAAAACAAGCTTTTATTTAAACGCGCTAAAAAGAATAAAATAAATTTTTCTTCAAAACTTTTTTTACTGTCAACTTGTAACGTCATTACATAATTAATATGATATAAAAGCTTGTCGCGAGATTTACCTCTGCAGATAAACAAGTAAATTAAATAACTTGATCGGATTGATTTTAATTTTTAAAAGTTTCAAACTAAGTAAATAAGAGTACTTTAATCTCGCGACGAGCTTTTATATCATATTAATTGTGTAATGACGTTAAAAGTTGATAGTAAAAAAAGTTTTAAAGAAAAATTTATTTTATTCTTTTTAGCGCGTTTAAATAAAAGCTTGTTTTAAAAAAGTTTTTTTACTTTTAATTTATTTATTGTAAAATATCATATATAGCCTACCCCATTCAATTCTGTCATATATCACTACTTAGAAATATCAGCAACATTTTGAATTTTAATATAAAAAAAACAGATACTTTTATTTAATTTTTTAATATGTATATATTCATAAGAAAATATTATGCTTTTTAAAATTTTTAAGAGGACACTTTCTTTCTAAGCTCCATAATAATCAAATTTATATTATTTGAAGACTCCTACATTTCTCTTTGCATATTCTAAAAAAAAATCTTAATGTTCATCTTTAAATTTGACACTTTTTTTTTACTGAATTCTGTGTGTGTGTTATTGCAGTTTCTTGATGCAATTATTTATTCTGATATCTTGAAGACAAAAGTTTAAAACTCGTTTATATATCAAGTCATTAAATACTTTTTTCTACTAAACATAATTTTATTACAAAAATTTATTAACAAACTTAGTATAAAGTGTTTTAAATACTTTAATTTTATTTATTTACTTTACTGTTGCTTTTTTACTAGTAGACACAAAATACTATGTTTAATTGTTTTGAAACTCTAAATCGTCTGTGTTTTTAACGTATGCTTTAAAATATGACTTTTAAATTTTTTATAATTTTGTTTCACTCTTAATAGTGGCTGCGGTAGCCTAGTGATTATGGTCATGAACTCGATGCCGGAATGTAGTAGGTTCGAGTCCTGGTGCCACAGAAGACCCACCATGTAGAGAAGGCCGATATACATTAAATCTGTAGAGGCTCAATGTTTTCCCGTTGTTGTGGTATGGTAAAGGGGGTAACAAGCTCATGTGTCGTCCTTGTTTCTTGACCGAGGCTCAAAATTACGAAAGCTTTCGCCACAAACCCTTTTGTTGCTTTATTGTGCACCTTTAATGTAATCCTTTCACTGTTTTGACTTTTCATACATTTTAATGAGATTTTTTTTAAAAAAAAATCCTGTATACAAATGAATAAGTATTTCTAAAACCACAAAGGAAAATTCTTTGAAGTCACAATGATGAAAACTCTTAAAAAAATATAGCTTTTGTAAGAAACAAAAAAAAAATCCAATATATAATTTTTTTAATTCTTGTATGATCTGGGAGTCAAACTAGATGCGTGTAGGCAAAAGTTCTTCCAGTACCTACGCAATAATTTTTCTATGAATGATACATTTTATATGAAACATATAGCGGTTAGTGGCGCTGATTGCTGTGCTGTTGGGCCTGAGTTCGAATCCCAGAGAAGGCATAGATATTTGCCATTGAAGAGTGCCTTCGTGCGGCATAGGGGTACTCTAAATAGCCGTCGAGGCGCAAGTCTTTTCGCGAGGTCGATGGAAGGGGAAGAGAGGTTGGAAGCCCCTGATTAACCCCAGAGTGTTATCCCTTAAAATTGGAGTGGAATAGAGCTAAATCGCTCTGTCAGCTGTATGGTGCTCAAAGCTGCGGATAACGACAAGCGTAAATCTAGCACCTTGTCATCAATGAATTTCGTTGGCCATGGTTTGATATTACTATTGGTTACTGTCAATCAGGTGCATAAGTAACAACAACAGAATTTTTATACACGGGAATGTGTACTGCAGAGATGTCAAGAATTGCAGTTTTCTAATGTATAAAAGAAAGAAAATGAAAGTGACTGATTTTAAAGAGTTAAAAAACTGAACTTTTAAAAATGAATAGATTTTCTTGAATAAATTGATTAAATCAATATTTAAATTCAGCATTAAAAATATGTTTAAGACAAACACGTTTCTGTTCTTGCCGATCTGGGATTTTATTCTTTAAAAATTTCTCAATGTATTTGACTGCATGTAAAACATGAATTCGTTTGCAGTAATTTACGTAATAATTATTTATAATGATGACTTCTGTACAATATGATGGTCATTAATTCATAACACAGAAATGTATCATTTGGTTCGAAGCTATAGCTTAATGTAGTATATTCACTATGAAAGTTATTCTCAAAATTTTCTTTGAATTATTGATTTCTGCATGAATAACCAATTAACTAAAGATCATATTACCGTAAAAGAGAGTCAAGGGAATGTGTCATAATCACACAAAAATATTAATTTTAATTTGGATAATCGATTGATCACAAGCGCGCGCAATTCTGAACTGTTGTACCAGTTAATTTAACTTTATATCTGGCTGTTTATAAATTTAAGTAAACACATGTTGCGAAATTATAATAATTTGAAGGGGGAAAGCCAGTCTCTCTTTTTTAATCGTTATATTTAATCAACCCTTTTTATTGCTAATGGTTACCTTTTAACTATTAAATTTAAGAAATATTAAATAATTTTTCATGGTACTTAGAGAACAGAGGGAAGTATTCAATTATAATTAATATTTCATTTCAGCAAATCTATTTATTTTAGCATTGTTTAACATCAAAATATAAATAAATATTAAAATGTATCATACTTTGTAAAAAATAATGTAAACATTTAATATTCTTAATATAATTTATATTTATTTAATATTTAATGTAAACATTTTAATACTTTGATTGATTTCAAAACAATATTAGTTTTTTGAAGATAAGGTTTAGAGATGGGTTCTATTTGTTCCCCACCCGCAGTGATGCTCGAGGTTCATTCCCCTTTTCTTTTTGTTCAGAACTAAGGATAACGATTTTCCTGGTCTTTCACATTCCATAGGAGTCACAATACGTTCCTATAGTCCCCTCTTTTGTCACGAATAGGGGAGTGGTTCAAATACCTAAAAACTACCCTTCAAGTTATACAACAAATTTCTTTTTCCTTTATTTTTGCTGTGATTCTTGTCTTAAACTGAGGATCATAAGTTTAGATTTCATTATAAAAAATCCGCAGTTATAATTAAATTTTAATGAGAAATATAATGATTTTCGTTCAGTGATTAATCATATAAAAATACTAGCAATTACTCACCCGTTGAATTCGTTTCACTTGTTATAAAATAAGTCCCTGAACCTGATGATTGAATATATATTTATCTCTATATTTATTACAACTGAAACGCGAAATCCTACAATTGTCACACCAATTCGAAAAAGTTTATGAAGTTTGTATTCCTTTTTTTTAATACATATATAACTTACTTAGAAAAAGTCACAACATTTAAAATTTTACTATCAGCGAAAAAAAAAATTCAAATACACCCATTCAAATAATTAATATTACCATTCTTATAAAAAAATAAGAAAATTTTTTAGGGTTAAAGAAAGCCAACTCTTGAAAACGTTAATCTGAAATAAAATTCAAGAATGATTAACACATCTAATTTTAAAAAATTTAGCCGATAAATAAACTCATAAAAACTACTTATCTGATCACGTACATATTTTTTTCAAAAAATGAATGCTGTTTTAAAATTAAAGCATTAACAAGTAATACAAAAAATCTTTTTAAGTCTACATTGACTGTCTAAAACCGGTAATTATTTTGATTTAACTAATTAACTGGTAGATAATGAATTAATATTTAAAAAAAACTGTGTTAACATCAAGTTTCATCCTCTACAAGTTTAAAAAAATTTATTTGAACTTGATAGGATGAATAGAAAGTACTTTATTAAGGATTGAAAATTTGAACAAGATAATATATAGAGAGAGTGAGCTAATATTAGGAATTGAAAAAAAAAATAAGGAATATAAAATGTCTACATTATTTTTATATGGTATGATTCATTTTTAATTTGAAATATGCTCTGATGTTAAAAACACCTAAAATAACTAATGTGTTCAGGTTTTTTAGTAATCGAATTTAATTAGAGCGTTGTGCACTAAAGGTAAAAAATATGCATGTTTTATTGATAAGCTATAGATACATATTCAATGACTTGGCAGAAAATTGTCCCATATTCAATGCATCGCTAAAAATTATTCAACATTTCTTAAGCCTTAAAATGAAAATTTAAATAATAGCAGTCTCTGTTTTATTAATTAAAAAACAACAAAAATGAAAATTACAGTCATTTTAAAATTAATTTAACATTGAAATTTAATAAAATGGGTTTTTTTGGCAGCAGACTTCAAATTTATATGCAGTCACACCTCACCTAGAACGTTTAATTTGAATTCTATTCCCTACCATACATCATTCGAAAAATTTGAGATCCCGTTTCTTATATTAAGTCGCGCTTGCAGAATTTCACAAAGTGGATTCTTGTAAAACCAGGATTTATTACGTATTGCTCCATTACCTGTATTGTTTCAAATTCTGAAGATGAGTTTAAAACGAACTAGGTTAGAAAATTGTAGATATTTAATACTTCAAAGAGTGAAAGAACTAGGAGGGAAATGAAACAAATGAGAAAGAGAACGGGTTTCTACCAGCACCTATATCACATTAAATATAAATATGTTTTCTTTCCAAATATTGTAAGGTTGAAAAATCTTCTTTATCATTGCATATCGTTTATTTTTAAAATTGTGATTTGACAAAGGAAACATATTTATTTAATTAATTTGATATTATTTCAGTCCTTAAATAGTCGTCCCAGTTTTCAGAACTAAACTTTCACTTCTAAATTTAAAGGTGTCACTTTTATAAAACATTACGTAATTATATCGTTAAAGAATGTAAAGTATCTAAATTTTCTAGACAAAAACTATTTAGGTTAAATAAATGCAAGGTTGAAACATATAATTAGCACTCTATTTAATATAATCACATATGGTTTATTAAGGTCTCCCATTCTGCTATATTGTGTACATGACGTAAAATTTGTATTTTGCTTACATCGTTTTAGACCATGCTCAATAAATTTATTGGTTAATTTGCATGATCACGAATTAAGTAACATTCTGATACTGAAAACATTCCATTTATTATTTGATTTATAATTGCTATATTAAAACAATTCAAATGTCCATTTGTTATGGCACTATGTAAAATAAAATTATTGTTAAGTTTTGTTCATATGAAATTTTAAAATTTATTGCCAATTTTATGCTCAAATCAGTCAATGTATTTTCCACTGAAAGAAACTTTTTAAATAAAGTTTAGTTTTTAATTTTAAGATTCAATGTTTCCATTTTCACTTTTCATCAGTTCTGTATTGCAGATTTTGTTAGTATAGACCTACTTATGTGTCCTATATTCTAAAAGAAAATTTAAGTAGTATTTATTAAGGCTCATTTTACTTCGTAATAGGTATTTCACAATTTTTATCTTTTTAATGACGTAAGTCTAGAAGATTAATCATGGGTTCGA
>BMAO01007192.1:0-46761 GCA_019973975.1 Trichonephila clavata
CAAATAAATAAAATTGAAGTGTCTGTTTGTAATTTCAAATTAGCAGCTTTTTACTTAATGCACTAAAAGTATATACGGTACTCATAACAAAAAACAATTTTTAAAATTTTGTCTGTCTGTCTGTTTGTTCCGGCTAATCTCGGAAACGGCTGGTGCGATTTTAAAAATTCTTTCACTAATGGAAAGCTACATTAACGGGAGTAACATAGGCTATATTTTATTCCCGTATTCTTACGGGAACGGAAACTATACGGGTGAACGTGAAACTGAATGCCAAGATGAACGCCAAGCTGAGCTAATGAAGTCGTTGTTTTGGTTACTGGCGACCGATGCTTCATGAACATAATAGTTACGCGCACATGATAATACGCTGACACGTGCCATAATTTTTTTTTTGATAGTTATCTCACTGTTCAGTTAAGTAGAGCATCGGCTGTTTCGGATGCACTTTTAAAAATAATAAATCAAGGCTTCATAAGCAAAAAGCAAGCAAGAAACAAAAAATTGATAAGTTTTACGGTTAGTTTTAACCTTTTTTTTTTTTTATTACATTTTAGTCACATTTAAACAATAGTTATTATAATCCCAATCTATATCATACAAATAAATAAAATTGAAGTGTCTGTTTGTAATTTCAAATTAGCAGCAATTGTTTGCGGGGTTTAAGGGTGTCATAAATTCCGATTTTTAATTATTAGACGTACAGTCTTGAAACTTATAAGTAGATTCCTCTCATAGGTAGAGATACGCTACAAAATGGGTTTCGTGAAAATTGCCCTCAAGTGGCGTTGCGGGACTTAAGGGCGTTATAGATAATTATTCCATTTTTAAACTATTAGACGCACAGTCTTTATATTTGATAAGTAGATTTCTTTTATAGAGTAGAGATCAGCTATAAGAAGGTTTTGTGAAAACAGACTTCTAAATGGCGTTGCGGGGGATTTAGTGGCGTACTAGATAAATATTTCGTTTTTAAACTACTTCACCTCCCTGCTTGAAAATTGGTAGGAATGTTCTTTCATGGAGTAAATATCCGCTACAAAACAGGTTGGGAAAAATTGACCCCAAGGGGTGTTAAAGGCAGATATAAATAATTTATTTCTATTTTTAAACTATTAGACGCACAGTTTGAAATTTGGTAAGCAGATTCCTCTCATAGGATAGAGATACACTACAAAATGTGTTTTGTGAAAATCGACCCCTAGGCCGCGTGGCGGGGGTTCAAGGGGCGTTATTGATAAATTTTTTTTCATTTTTTATTTATTGGACGCACAGTCTTCAAATTTTGCTAAGCAGATTCCTTTCATAGTGTGCAATTCCCCTACAAAATTGGTTTTGTGAAAACAGATCCAGAAGTGGCGTTGCGGGGGCTCTAGTGGCGTTATAGATAATTATCCCCATTTTTAAACTATTAGACGTACAGTCATGAAATTTGATAAGCAGATTCCTTTCGTAAAGTAGAGAACCGCTACAAAATGGGTTTTGCGAATATCAACTACTAAGTTTAATTTCGGGAGATTAAGAGGCGTAATCGATAAATATTTCTATTTTTAAACTATTTGATCATCCTGCTTGAAAATTGGTAGGCATGTTCCTTTCATGGAATAGAGTTCCTCTAACAAAGAGTAAAACGAAAATTGACCCCCAAGGAGGGTTTCTGTTTTTAATTGTTAGACCCATATACTTGAAATTTGTTAAGCATGTTTCTTTTGTTGAATAGGGATCCACTAAGAATGTATTTTAAGCAAATCAAGTTGTGGGGGGGGTGCAGGGGTTACTGGGACGTATTGACGAAAAAAATTACTTTTTTCGAGCTACAAGAACTATAATAATGAAATTTGGTTTGCATTTTTCTTTTGTTGAGTTGAAATCCGCTAAGAGCGGTTATTTTGGAAAACGGCTCTCAACGGGATTACGGGATATTGATAGTAAAACTTTTGTTTTTTTTCTGTTAGATTTAGACTTGAAATTTGGCTTGCATGTTCAATTTAGGAGTAGAGATCCACTGAAAATTGGTTTTGCGGGAATCCACTTGGTTTTTGGGTTACGAAGAGCAAATATCATTCTATGCTTCAATTTTAGAGATTTTTAGAAAACACAAATTAGATGAGTTCTGCCCCTTTTTTTTATCAACAGGCTACAGTTATAGGTATAAGTATATATTTCAATACAATCGAATTCTTAATGCAGGACTTAGATATGAATAATTTATACATATATATAAGCAGTAAAAATTTATAAAACATCATGAAATTCCCAGCGAAGCGGGCGGGTAACAGCTAGTAATATATATAATAATTTTGAAAAAATATTAATTACAAATTTTTAAACAGATTTAAACTGATCCAAGAAATTGCCAAGGTTCCTGAATTTATCCTGCTTAAAAGAGATAATACATGTTTTGTATTAGTATGCCCAAATTAAATTTTAACTACTTTTTTGTTTTACTTCAAAAATTTGCTTTATCGTGATTTTAGTCATCCTGGGATATCAAGTGCGGCATCCATGTGAATTCTGAACAGTTTTTTCCTTGTTCGTAACAGAAATGTAGTCAGAAAAATTAAATTGTAGGTAATCCAATTTTAAGTGTATAATGCAATTTAAAGTGTATCAAATGCATTAATTCAATTTTCTCTCGTGAGATTTTAATTCATAATGTTTTGAGCCTTCCATGTCTTCGCGCGTGGTAATTAATTTCTAGTTTACCCACCTAACGGGAAAATAGCCATAAACTTATCTCCAAAAAACTGAAACTTCAGCGTTTTTAAATCAAGATGGTTAATCTTGCATCATCCACAATCAGGAAAGACTTTACCGGAAATCACACACATATGGTTTTATAGATTCCGGTTGACCATGACTATAAATAGAAGAGATCTCAGAAGTGAACAAAGGCTTCTTTTGTGACATCATGTAAACCGAGCTTGTTAATGCCTTGCTTTGTGCTGTCTGTTTTTGTGTTGGTATTATAACTAAATAAAAAAAAAATTAACTTCTTGTTGTTTCTAATGCCACCTGTCTGACGTAGTCAGATCGAGGCCCATGAGATTCATCATGGCATCGGGCTATATTGTATGCCTGTCGTTAGCCGTAGCTTTGAACACCATGCAGGTGACAGTACGATTTGGCTCGGTTCCACCCCCAATTTTGAGGAGAACGCCCTGGGAGTGGTCAGGGGCCTTCCACCAACCTCACGAGAAGACTTGCGGCTCGACGGCTATTTAGAATACCCCCATGCCACAAAGGGGCACAATACATTTACAAAACATCCACGCCTTCTTCGGGATTGGAACCAGGCCCTACGGCACAGTAATCAGTGTCGCTAACCACTATACCGGATGGCGTCAAAATTGGATTTAAAAGTACCAAGTCTACTTATCCCCAACGATTGTAAATATTTAATTGATTCAATCCAGCAAAATGTCTTAATGTGATTGCAAATCATTGCCATACATATACCTATTTCGGAGTAAGCATAGACTTTTCAGGGATTTTTTAAATTCATTCTTTAAGACAGCATTCAATAACTACTGCGAGGCAAACCAACACTAATTGTTCCGATTTTGAAATAGATCGCACATTTATTTCAATAATTGCTAAATCGTCATTTTTAAACTTAGGTTTCGAATGGAGAATAAAACGTGGGAAAGAGTATGACCCATGTCCACAAAAGGAAATGAGATGGGCTTAGAATCTGAAAGTTGGGAGATCTCTTCTGAAAAGTTCTAGCTGTTTAGTTTTATAAGGTGGGAAAATAAATACTAAATGTAAAATAGAATTTTACTTAGGTTATAAATTATAATTATCCTTACAAATACATACAAACTATCAATAATAGTACTTACTCGATAGGTAGGACTAAGTATCACCACGTAAGTCGAATTCGTATAAGTTGGAGTATAATTTCACAACATGCAAATTATTTGAGTACGCACTGAAGACGAAAGAAAATAATATTTAGAAAAAAAATGTTTGATACAATCTTAGATAACACAAATACAAAAATCGCACACCAGTTATTTTGACGTGCTGGCTGGGTGGCTTAGTTGGTTTGTCGCTGGCCTTGTACGCCTAAAGTTGCGGGTTCGACCCCGGCTCAAATTGGTGGATTTTCATTTCAAGATGCAGAAAATCGACAGCGGTCATGTCGCATGATTATGCGGCATGTAAAAGATCCCTTGAGTACCTGTTTGGCTTTGGTGCTCCCAGCAAAATTTTAAAAAATCCTAAGTACGGCTTTGCATTAAGCTCAGGTGTCTCCTTTGGAAAGAAACTGAGCGTCAAATGGTATCCGCCTATATGTGGTGCCGCACTAAAAAGAGATATCCAGCTCCTAGGGAATGTACTAGGTCTGCAATGGTAAAACACCAATCCCACCATTAGAAATAAAAAGTTATTTTGATGTAGAAGGTTTCATGGCAGTGTGTGCTTCAGTCATCCAGACCGCAGCAATGGAATCCACTCCTACCAGGCGTCAAGGTTACAGAGTACAGGACTCGTGAAAAGAATCATTTCTTTGAGAAGAATGGACATATGGCTGCATGTATGATGTCAACGGCTTGATGAATTCCAAGAACATCAGTTATGATCCAAATAACTAGAGGTTGCTTATAGACTTCCAAGTTTAGTTTGAAAACAGTATTAATGCACAGAGGCGGATTAAGGTAGCTGGCGGAAAAAGGTTTGAGGCCCATGGGCTTAAGAGCCGAAAAACTAGTGAAAAGAGTCGCTTACTTTAAATTCTCAAAATAAAATGTATTGCCTATAAGAGTTTAATAATATCAATACATTTTATTTTGAGAATTTAAAGTAAGCGACTCTTTTCACAATTTTAGATTTTCGACTCATCTCCTAAAGAAAAACTTTAACTGTATAAAAAATTAAAAACCTTACTTAAGAGCTTACAGTTTGATTTCTCTTTGGCAAATTCATCTATTTTTACCATATCTATTTTATCCAAAGCATTTTATTCTGTATATAATACGGCCATGTTGTTCAATTTGCCTTTTCTCCCATAGTACTTCTTAAATTATTTTTAACACGTTTTGAAACTAAAAAAGGTCATTCACTTGATGCATTCGATGTCGGTATTGTTAAAAATATTTTCAAGTTTTTCTACATTAGGATTTCTCTGGCATCTCGATAAATTTTTAGCGCGGGTTTCATTGTATCTTTTTCTTTTTAATTCTTGTTCCAAGGTGGCGTGGTTGGTTTGTCGCTGGCCTTTGCAATCATAAAGCTTGGGCCCCCTACCAGCGCTGGGGGGATCCCAGGTCCGACACCCGCCAATGTTACTACACAATGGCAACCTTCTTCCTTCCATTCCCATTAGACATTCCGTTCACGTAAGGAAACTTATGCAAATGTGAAATTACTTCTAGGGTTAATAAAACACGAGGATCATAAATGGAAGATATGTGGTGACTTGAAAGTCGTTGCTTTACTCATAGTAATGCAGTTAGTCCCTACCAAGTAATGCTGTTTTCTGTGTTGGTGGTACAGTAGAGATCGAAAATCGCACTACACATAAGACAAATGCCCTTCCAGAAACCTAAAATCCAAAGTGAGAAATGTCCCAAATGATCTCTAGTAAACCCAAATGATATTCTGCTTTCACATTAAACTGGAATTAAGGAGGAACTTTGTGAAATCCATTAACAAGGATGGGGTGGCTTTCCAATACCTTGGGTTGAAATTCCCAAGACTGAGTGATGCAAAGATTAAGGAGGGAATTTTCAGGGGCCTTCAAATACGTAAAATCGTGAAGGATCCCGCTTTTGATCTAATTCTGGAAGGTAAAGTAGCCTTTAAAAGGGTGATACGAGGATTTCTAGGCAGCAAAAAAAGATGAGGACTATCAACAGTTGGTGAAAAAACTCCTACAAAAGTTCCATGACCTAGGAGGCAATATGTCTCAAAAGATCCATTTTTTACATTCTCATCTTGGATTTTTTCCCTAAGAACTGTGGAGCTGTAAGCAATGTGAACACGGTGAAAGGTTTCATCAAGATACCTCAGCAATGGTACGTAGATATCAGGGTCGTTAGGATTCGGCAATGCCCGTAGACTACTGCTGCACAGTTATAAGGGATACTCGGGCTTCGACATCCAAGAGGCAACCCAAAAAGAAATGTTCACAGGAAATAAACTAGAAAAGACTACTGATTTCTGATAGGAACACTGTTTCTTGAAACTTGACTTATTGTATTTATAAGTTAGTTATGTTTGGTTCTTCAAATTTACCCATAAATTAATAGATGGCATGGGTTAAAAATATAAAGCTCTTAAAAACAAGAGCTAATAAATAAATTTCATTCACATATTCGTTTCTTTCAACCCAAAATTAGTAAGAAAAGGCTATTTAAAACTAGGAAACAGACAAAAAGATGCTTTTTGTTGCCTAGTGTAATTGATAAACCTTTTAAGATTTATTATAATTGTTTTATTGCTAACCAATGTATTTGTATCATATAAGTAATTAATATTTCTAGAAATGGAAATATTTGAATTCATGGTTCCTAAAATTAAAGGTATCTCTTTTATCAAAAATATTGATTAAAGTATAGGAAATATCTGTCCCTAGTCAACCAAGAAAGATAGTGATGGGCTTTCTTTAGAGGTCTGACTGGACACAACTGTTTGTCTAACCATCTTCTCTAAGATGGCCTCTGTAATTGGCTATTGACAAGAGATTGTATCGTTTTGTGTGTGAATTAGTATCTCATGCTCTAAACTTTCACAATTATACTTGTCAGAATTGAACCTAAGGTGCAGAAGATCCAACTATTACACAAAATAGTCTGTGATAAAAACAGAACTCGAACCTACAACTTGATGACCTTAAAGCTAGCAGTTCTATCATAGTAATACTACTAAATGTGATTTCTCAAAAGTAACATAATTCATAGAATATTTTAAGTTTTGGTGCATATTTTTTGAGACACAGGTAATCTCCAATAAATGTTCTTCACACTACAATTAAGTGATATGCAAATGAATGTAAGGGAAATAAAAAGGTTTATTCTTCAATTAAATGAAGTTATCAGCATCAATCTACAAATAATAAACACCAATTTTGTTTAACTTTCCATAGAATAAGAATAATTGACAATAAACCTCGATATTTTTAGAACTATTCATGTGACAAAAATGTGAGCCAATCTATTTACACTTACTTATACCCATTTCTATTATTCAGCACAAGTCCCCTTAGTAAAATAAAAAGCAACAAAACATTTGCTTGAAGTGTAAAAATCTGCTTATCTATCATATAAGTCAATGGTAAAGAAGGCTAAATTCAATGCATTATAAACATAATGCTATTGGATAGAATTCAAGAATTTAATTTGTTTCAGAATATTAGATCTAAATAATTAAAAAATGTGGAAATATTTATATATATACACACACACTAAAAGACTAGTTCCCTAATGGCTTTACTATTTAAAAGTTGATAATGTAATACTCATTTACTCTTCTACACAGAAAAGCCAATCAATAACAAATTTAAAAATATTTCAGCAGTAGAAAGATAATTTAATAAGTCTTCATTTCCTTGGCAGTTCTTTTTTAAAAGTTATATTGCAGAAAAATGATGGATTATTAATGACAAATTTTGCAATCTGATCAAATGTCAAATCATAAGGCAGACATCTATATTAAAATATCAATTGTCAACCTCACAAATGTTATAGTAGGATTCAAAAACTCTATTTGCAATCTTACCATAGAAAACAACTTTTCTAAAGATATTAAATTTGCTGATCCCAATCACTCAAATAAAATATTACTAAAAAAGGTATACTATCAAGTTCACTCTAAATTTGACATGAAATCTTTCTTTCATTCATATACCTACTACTTATTTTCAGATTTTTTTTTTAATGTTCTTCTTAAAAAGTATTTAATATAGAAAATAAAGAAGTCTTGCTTTTATATATTTAAAAGGTTTGATTTTCTTAAGATAAACTTTTTTATAAGTAATTACAGACACACACATATGTATGCACATGTTTTGATAGTTTGGCTACTTTAATGACATTAAAACATTGAGACATTCAAATTTTAATACTAACAGTTTCGTTCCTTTCACATGCATTATAGATAATTCAGTGCATTTTATTAATTAAATAGATATTTTTCTTAGAAAAAATAAAAGCAGATTATAATAGAACTTTGCCCATATGAGTTAGTTTAAAAGACATTCAAACTTCACACAAAACACAAATGATTGTTCAGTTTTGGATTAATAATGATGCAAAAATATTTCAAAATAAAAGACTCCATTTTTATTTTAATCTTTCCTAATTTGTATTTGTATCATTTTTCAAAATATTTATTTTATCATTCGTACATTAACAGAATTACTGTTTCAACAACTTTTTTAAACGTTTCTCTCAAAAGCTCCATTTAAGCGATTCTTTTATTCACTTGTTTATTTTGTATGTTTTTAACCTGATATTAAACTTACACAAAAATATTAATGAATTTATAATTTAACATAAACAGAGATACAGTTGTTCTTATTAAAAAATTATAGTGCTGTAACTCCCAAATAAAATTTTTTAAAAATCATAATTAGCATGTCCTTGATGTAATTTCATGGATTTATTTTTTACACCAAAAAACACACACACACAACCGAAAGAGAACTGTTTATTTTTACCTACTTAAAAATGAAAAATGAAATATACAAATATAAAAATAATTTAATTGTAAGTCATGTAACGAGGTGTTGCACTGAATTTTGCATATGATTTTATAACTTTATTAATTGCTTCTAAAAAGTCCTTTTCTGTTGCAATTTTACGGCGAGCTCGAATTGCGAACATACCAGCTTCAGTACAAACACTTCGAATTTCAGCACCTGCAAAATTTAGAATTCAGAATATTTTTAAAAAGTAACATACATGAATTGATGGTTATTCTTGATACCTGATATTTTAACATAATATATTAAGAAATTTTACTTTATATAGATATATATTTTTTATGTGCTATGCAAAATGGAAAAATTGGAACTTTTTTTAAGAATATGAAGTATAACAAGTGTAACAAATTTAATTTCATATACTGAAATTAAATTTGAATAATTAAATTTTTATATAATCTGCATATTATGCAATAAGAAAACTAGCATAATTTCTGTAACATAAGTAAAAAAAAATTAGTAGTAGTTTAAGAAATACAAAACAGTAGACTTTTAACACTAAATTAGAACATAAAAATAAACAAAAACATAGTAAACAATTGTGTTCCCCACAATCATAACAGTACTTAATTTAATTGAAAAAGCAAAACAAAATCCTCACCTGTACTATTAGGGCATAGACGAGCAAGTAGTTCAAATCTGATGTCCCGTTCAACACTCATAGATCTTGCATGAATCCTAAAAATGTGTGTCCGTCCCTAATTTTTTAAAAAATATATATAAATTTGTTTACTTTTCTTGTACAAAATCATTCACCAATATTAAGAGAAAATACAAAAAATTAGATAAAAAATATGAAGAAACTAAAAAATTCAACAAATCAATAAATAAATATGTGAAAGAAAACAGAAAAATACAATGAAACAAAAAGTAAGAATGGAATCTAGTGGAATGAGTGACTGTGCAATTTTATGGCACAACAGCTAATTTTGGCAAAACTGCACCAAATAGAATCTAGTAAGCCAAAATGAAGTACTGGATTTAAGACCAAATAAAAGGGTTGAAAGGTTGCACTAGTTTGGTGATAGTAACCATTAACCTTTTACAATCCAGTAGATTCATAGTCGTAAAATCCCAAAAAGAAAAATAAATAAAACCATAAGTAAAAACTTCAAAATGAAAGAATGTGATGTTAACCAATTGAAGGTATCAAAAATACCAAAGTATTGTAGAAAAATATGTAAAAGAAATTATACTTGCACTGGAATTCAAAGAAATAAAAATCTTGAAATGGTTGTAAAGCTGTTATTGACTAATTAAGAAGTCTTGAATATACAAAAAGTATAACCATTACCAAGATGTCATGAAAGATGCATGTTGATTATTCCTGATTGGTTATTGACTGATTGTGTAAAAAGTTAAAATTTTCAAGTGAAGAGAATTAAGAACAAATGTTGAAAAAGTAAACTTAGAGAAAAGTCATTTTAATTTTAACACTAACAAGCTGACTATGATCCTATTGTTGTGTAATAGATTTGGAATTGAAACCTACATCAGTCGATTCATGAAGTATACATATTTTTAAGAAATTTATGGGATAATTCATGTTCCAAACAATAAGGGAAAAATTTCTTAATATTGTTGCATTTTTCAAAGCAAAAAATTTAATATTTATATAGATAGCTATATGTAAATTTCTATTCCAATAAGTAAATAAAAAGAGTGGTTGGCAACATGAAACTGTTTAACCATTTAATTTTATTTCTAAATCTAAGAGTTCCCTATTGTATAATTGTGGTTATTCTTTGACACATGCACAATCTTGCTATATTCTCAAAAAATTTTTAGTATTAGCCCAGAATTATAACAATTTAATAGATTATTAATGATCTTGCAAATTTCTAGTTACATTGCATCTAAACAAGACTAAATTTTAGATTTGACATTATTAATTTTGCTTTTGGGGTTATAGCTAGGTTTGAAATCATAAGAGATATAATATTTAAGCATTAAAATTGGTCTTTAATTCTCTTTAGTTTTTACTAACATTTAATCCATTTGTTCTTAACTTTACTATTATTATTATATTAAAACTAAGAATTTTTGATTTTTTATATTTTACTATTTTCATATAATTAAGATTATATTCTTGTACTTTTTGTGTTGTTTCAATATGTTTTGTCTTATACTTTACAATTTTGGTTTTTATTAAAAACTCTCCTTTCAGATCAAATTCTAGTAGCATTACTATTTTACTTATGATTTGATTATACTTTAAATTATTGACTGACAATTAGGTTAGCTATTATCACATCTTTGCCTAGTGATATACTAACAGAGAAGTTAAAGTGTCCATATATAATGGCATTTTTTTTTTTTTTTTTTTTTTTGTATTAGCATTTGGGTTTTACATCACAGCACTTATAAAGATAATTAAATTATTCATGAGTAGTAGAAGGATAATTTTGTAGTGAGTTTTTTACAAAACTTTATTGATGATTATAATCAATAGGCCTTAGGTTGGAGATCAATTAGATATACTTGTTTGTAGGAGAATTTTCATATTTACCCCTAATCAAGACTACTCTAAGAGGTTATTGAGAGAGAATTTGATAGACACTATGTGTTTTAGTGTTTAGTATCCTACGCACAAGAGTTTGTTATAAATTAAAATTAATTTGTAATTAATAAATTATTCATAAATTTTCAATTATTTTAGTTCTTAAAAAATGCAAATATATATATAAATATAAAATAATAAGGTTAAAAAAAAATTACAAAATTTAGAGAATAAGAAAGAATATTTTTAAAAGATAATTTATTTATTTCAGCTATCTGTCTGTAATATATATATGTACTCTTTAAATTTACAGTACATGTTTACATCAATGCATTACCTAAATTCAAGTCTAACTAGAGGAATTAACAGTGAAAAACTAAAATTTAAGTACAAAAAAAAAAGGTTTTATTAAATAATCCATTCTATTTCATACCCTTTTTTAAAAAGAATTTTAGTCATCTTTGAATTAAAAACTCAAACATTTCATACCTCCAGATCAGGTAGCCCAAATTCAATCTTTCTATCCAGACGTCCAGGTCGCATCAGTGCTGGGTCCAAGATATCTGGCCTATTTGTAGCCATGAGCACTTTGATGTTTCCACGAGGATCAAATCCATCCAACTGGTTGATAAGCTCTAACATGGTTCTCTGCACTTCATTATCGCCACCGGCACCATCATCAAAACGAGCCCCTGTATCGGAAATTAGAACAGTGAGAATTACATAATGGAATTCATGCCAAAAGTTTTGGTGACATTTTTAAACTGAAGCAATACAAATATTGCCATCTTGCATAATTAACCCAGTCATGGTTTCAAATTATAGAATGATATAAATTCAGTCTATTTCAATCCTTATCTACTCATTCAATTTCTATAATTGAGGATTGTTGTACCTACAAAGTGATCTAATGCAAGTATGGGAACCATAAATTTCATGCAGTATTATGTTTGGTAATTTATCAAATCAGAGCCAGATTTAAAAATGGAAAATCAGAACACCATTCCAATTCCCAAATTAACTATTGAACCAAGAATTTAAAAATTCATACACTGTAAAAATCATGGTATATATCAGGGATGGTGAACCTTTTTGAGACGTGGGTCAAATTTTGTTCATATTTTTTTTATAGTACTAGCTCATGGGTCACTAATGCCCATTTGCACCAGAGTTAAGCTTAAAAATGGTTAACTGAGTATTTTTAAAACTAAACATGGTTAAAATTCAGTTGGCTTAACAGGGAAAAATGGGCGTGGTTTGACGATTTTAAAATTTTTAGTGGGTTTAAATTTTTTTAGTGCTTGCTGTAAATGGCAATAAGTGTTTAAATGAACAAAGAGTAACAAAAATTAAATACAATATATATATTATGAAATATTATTTATTAGTAGATTTATACATATATATATATGTAACACATTTGATTATAAAGTATTTAATGAGAAATTTGTCGCTGTTTATTTTCAGGTAGTTTTTTAATATTAGGTTCATATTTCGTATTCATTAGTTTAACGCATTTCACAGTTAATTCCCTGAAAAGTCTAGAATATTTTCCGAAGTTCTTTGATGAAAAAATTTTTCACACGGATATGTGGACTCAAACACCGTTAAAAATCACATTAACTAGTTTTTTCATTGATTTAAAACTATTAGGTAAGCAATCCCATACATTTAATATAATATTTTCAACTTTTACAGTGAGATCTATATTATCTGCACTACTTTCACACGGTTTTCCTTCTACTTAAGGAACCAAGTTTTCAAATTTTGCAACACTACGCTGCTTCGAAATTCAACTAATTCCATTTCAAAACTATCGATAGTTTGCTACATAAATTCGGTTAACTTGATTGTTTCAAATTCTGTTTTGTGTTTTTTATTCAGTTCATTAGCTAGTCATGTCGCATAAAAACATTAAATCATTTAACCAATGTATACTGGATAATTCATCGAAACTATTGTCTTTTTCAATTAAAAAGAGCTTATTTCTTCTAATAATGTTGCAAAGTGGTTAAGGTTAAAAATTGCTAGTACTAAGAATAACAGATATGCGCATGGCGCCAATTGACACCTCACAAGGTGAAACAGAGATGGAACAATACAAGTACAATGGAGAAGTCTCTTTCAACAAACATAACTGAACATAACCTTTACCCGAAGAAAGTACTTTAAATATGGTTACTTGTTTTGGCTTGTCGATTTTTTTTCAACAAGCAAAATGTGAGTAATTATACACTTAACTTGATAGTTGCTTTTGCTTTACTTTATTTCAAACACTACATACTTTCATTTACATTTATTGTCATTTGCGTAATTTTGGATCTGCAATGATTAAACTGAAGGTTATAGACAGCATTTAAATTGCTTTTGCGTCAATGCAGTGTTTAAAAAATACAAATATGATATAAATAATGCACACAAATTAGAAAATCTAAATGGACCTGCGTAAGCAAACAAGTGGTTGCCTAGCAATTGTGAGTCAGTGTCTGACCCATGGGTCATAGGTTCGCCATCACTGGTATATATCATTCCTTTCCTTTCTTTACACTCAATCTCCGAATTTTTAAAAATAAAATTTTATGGTCATGTAAGAAATGATCTGAAATTATTTTAATATTTTTCAGACATTTACCACGGATTATTTTTAGCATTTTTCAAACACACTAATTTTAACCCAAGAAAGAACTTATCGATGAAATAATAATAAAAAAAAAGACTTATGAAAATACATATTTTTATAAATTACTAATAGAAATATGCACTGAGGAACATATAAACATCATTAAATGTAAAATCATTTTTAAAAAAAGTGATAAAGGAGGAATGTTAATATTCATAAGATCAATTGCATTTATTTTCAAATAGCACAGAAAAAATTCTTAGAAAAATTAACATTGACACTGATTAGGAATTCTGTGGCAAGAGATGATACTCTACTGCATGGGAATGTACAAATTATAATATATTCGCATTTAAAAAAAATTTTAAAATCTTAAAGATCCACAAGGATAATTACATTGAAATCAATTATAAAAGAATATTTTTGTACAATACAAAAGCATTTTACCTCCAATTGCATCAATTTCATCAAAAAATATAAGGCAAGCTTTCTTATTACGTGCCATTTCAAATAATTCACGAACCATCCTTGCACCCTATACAAAGATATTCAAAATCAGGTTCTATTTAGTAATTCTGGTTAAAAAATACAGGCATATTTGTTATAGCAAAACGTAAGTTTAACATAAATTGAAAAAAAAAAAAGAAAAAAGAAAGAAATTGCAAAATTTTCTTCAACATGAATACACACATATATATGTAATTCAGAATAACACTTAAAATACTTTTCCATGAACCAACTGGCAGAATAATTTTGAATCATGCATACTTTTAAATAATAAAAATAAAGAAAAGAATTTATATCCATATAAATATGAAAACTGCCTATTAAAAAATTCAATTTCACATTAAAATATGGATAAAAAGAAATCTTTTAAAATAGACACACAAAATAATTTGTAATTAAAAAACTTCTGCATTATATACATTTAAAAAAATGTTTCCCTCAATGTTAATAATTATCTTATCATGATTTCTAAAATAACTATAATCAATTAATTTCCATCTAATTAGATTTTAAAAAGCATTATTTTATCACTACATAATTAAGTTAAATTAAATTTTTAAGCTCTTATTTTTTAAAATAAATATACATTTTTATTAACTATTTGTATGCCAACAACTATGTGGGGGAGAAAAGACTCTTAACGAGGTTAAATATATTCTAACTTCTAGAGTTCTTTACATCATAATCACATTATTTAACCACTTGCCTCTTGCTTCCGTCAAATTCACGGGGTGAAATTTCCCTCTCTATTCCTCGTGCCTGTGATATTTCGGGGCTCGAGTGTTGAAAAGTAACTTACCAGAAAAGAGTGAAACAATCTATTTCTTAAGCCTGGAATATTGTTTTTTTTTTCTTTATCTATACACCAGATGGCAGCACCAGATTATTTTTAACTTATTTAGCGAAAATTATTATTATTTTTTTTAAGTAAATGTTAGCACAACAAACATATATATTAGCGATACGGTTTTTTAATCTTAGGTCAAGTACTCAATTGCGCTCTTCGTAAAAACACATGGGTAAAAATTCTGGGAAAAAAACTGATAAAAAAATTAATATATTTTTTTAACATTGTATATATTATACAGTTAGAGACAGGAAGTAAATTGGATTGTACTTTTAGTACTTTTTTGTCACTGGCTACAGTAAAAATGTCGGAGCAGTAGACGTTGTAGACCAATATATTGGAGATTACTGAATTACTCGAAAACTAGGTTAGAAGTACAGTAAGAAAATATTTTTTTATTTGTTAGATCAAACCATTTTGAACTATTACCTTATTTATAAAAAACAAGCAGGCAAAAAATCACATTTGATGTTCGTTTATCTTTAGTAGATGAACTTATTGAAAAGTATTCTATATTAGAAACCACTGCAAAAAGAGGCTGGCCGAATTTGGAGAATAACCCCAACCGTTTGATTAAAAGACATTTTATTAGACAGGTACCTCCAACTGAAAAGAAGTGGCAACCATCAAGAGAATGCAAAATTTGTTGTTTCCATCTTCACCAAGCAAAACATCATAAATGAATGCCTTCAATCTTAGATTATTACCCCAATAGAATGACCAACATTCTCATCTGGCTTGAATCCAGCACAGCATGTACGGTACATGCTTTGTGAATGAGTTCCAGCCTTTCAACCATGTCCTATATGTGTACCAGAACTTCGGAGAGCATTGCTAGCTGAGAGGAGTAATCTTCCTCAAGATAAGCTTGATAATTTGATACTCAGTATGCCTAGGTGTTGTGCGGACTGTATTTCATCACATGGGAGACAAACAATGTACTAATTATCATACCAACCATGTAATATTAAGTTTTTGCAAAGAGAGTATTTTTTGTAATTGCTCTAGCGAGCAAAAATCGTTTTTCATGAATGGTATCATACATACACCATCTTTTTATTGTTCTTTACCTTTTGTCAAATAAATTAGCTTGATGAATAAGTCTTGTTTATTTTGTTTCTGAACCTTTATTTCCCAGAGCGGGCATTATCCTTAATTTATGGACATGAGTGTACATGCAGTATTTGGCAAAAATGACCAAAATATACTGTTTGCAAAAGGGAAATAGTGAAGTTGACTGGTTTGATATCGGGAACAATTTAGGGGCATTTTACTTTTGTCAAGATATTGTCACGTTCTTCATGAAAATATATTCTGGAACATTATCGAAGACATAGATGTTCCAATTATTAGTAAAATAGTGGCTAGAGACAAATTTCAAACACTTAAAAAAATGATGCTCATCTTATAAGGACAACATTTTTCTAATGACAAACTAGGAAAAATAAAGCTAACTCAAGATCAACTGAATAAAAATCTTTAATAGTTTGGTTTCAAACTCAAATTTTAAGGGGGAAGAAATATATATAATGTTACGATTTTGGTATTTAAAATGTGTTTATAATGTTAAATTATGTCAAAATTACTATTCTGCTTGAAAAATAGTGCAGGATTAATGTTTATTGCATGTAAACGTGTGAATTAGATCAATTGCTATGGAACCTTGTAAATAACATGGGGCTCTTTGGGTATCTCGCCAAATTGGCGAGAAATCGTTTAGTTGGCAACTTATTTTGCCGCCAAATTTGGCGACTTCCGGTTCCGGGCGGTTCTCCTATTTTCTGGAATGTTCTACCACTTTCGCCGTGTCTATATATGGCATACTGAAATGCAACACGAGGCAGTTGTTATTCAGATTTCTTGAAGCTCAGGCGCGTCAGCAGCCTCTGTTAGTTTACGGGTTGTTACTTTCCGTTGTGATTTATGCCGAAGAGAGTACGAAAGCCTACGGCATTGAATTTGATCTATTCCCCGCTGGATCAGTACATTGCGTTGTGTTACTGTTGTGTTGTATTACTGTGATTTCGGCTGTTCTTATGCCTTTCTGAACATTGTATTCTTCATTGGGCTGATAATAAAGAACTGTTTTATCGCTGTCCTGATTAAAGTCTATTCAATCCCTGAACCCAACAGTGAAATTCGTTACAAATTGGTGTCAGAAGTGGGATTGAATAGCGAAGATAAATGAAATGGCAGACTTCGATATTGAATCGGTGTCTGGACTGCGTGTTATAGAATTGCGAGAACAGTTATCGAATCGGGGCTTGCCTACAACTGGTCTGAAAGAAGAGTTAGTGAAATGACTTAGAGACGCTACGGAGAGTGAACAAAGTATTAGAGAAGTGAGTGATGAGAGCTTGCCTGAAATAAGTGAACGAATTAAGGCAGTTGGCGAAAAAGTGCCAGCAAGAGAAGAAAGAAAAAGTGAATCTGAAATAAATTTGAACCAACTGTTGGAGGCTATGATGGATATGAACTCTAACTTAAAAGAAATGAAGGCAGGTCAGAGAGAACAGGAAGGAAGATTATTAGAAGTAATGAAAAAAACCCAAGAGGAAATGAAAGCTAACATCGTAAGCGTGATTAACACCAAGATAGATGTTATTGCAGACAAAGTGGACAAAAATGAAGAAAGACTTGGCGAAATTGAAAAGAATATCGAGAAGAATGAGGAGAGATTTGGCGAAATAACACTGGAAATTGGGAAATTAAAAGAAGCAATGAAAGTTGATATATCTGCTGAAAAATCAAGTTTCGCCAAAGAAAATATTCGGGAACAAGAAATCAGCCAAGATCAACCCAATATCGCCAAGCCAAATATCAAGATCTCCACATATGATGGAAAGACATCATGGCAGGTATAGAAAACTCAGTTCTCAATTGTAGCCAATGGAAATGGCTGGGATCCTGTTACCAAAGCTTGCCAACTGGCTGCATCCTTGCGAGCGGAGGCTGCAGATGTCTTAAGAACAGTCCCGGAGGAAGAACAATTAAAGTTTGAAGCGCTCACAGAGGCCCTAGAGCTACATTTTGGCGAAAAATGTTTAAAGGACTTTAGTCGCCTGCAATTGAAATCACACACAGCCAACAAACACAGAGTGAGATTCTCCAAGATTTGGCGACAGATGTGGAATGGCTATCTCATCTCGCATTTGCCGATTGCCCAACTGACGTACGAGACACTTTGGCTCTACAATATTTTATTGATGGCGTGAAAGATCCTAAAATTCAGAAGGCTCTCAGATTGGCGGAGTTAAAGACTTGAAATCAGCTCTAGTGTACGGCCTGAAATATGAGGCTGCCCAACAAGCTTCAAGAAGGGACAGACATCTGGTGAGGGGAGCAGAAATAACCAATTCAGATCCTGGTATGGCGGATACTCTGAAAGAAATGCATGATATTCTGTTATCCCTGAATGTCAAGTATAAATGAAACGCAAAAAAGATGAAGGTAACGTGCTGGAGGTGCGGAGCCGAAGGACATGTTCAGCGGAACTGTCAAGCTCGCCAAGATCAACGAGCTGGGAACGCACCTAGAACCAAATCACAGGAAAACTAGAACATGGCGGCCTCGTGGGCGGAGGTTGCCAGTTAATAAAAAGCCCCATTTTGAGGTTTTTCAAATTTCTTCAGAAAGTGGCGGCGGAAATGCATTCTTCATTGAAGCCCATGTAAATAAATTACCCTGTCGTATGATCGTCGATACAGGGGCCAATGTCACCATCATGCGGGAAGATATTGCTCAACAACTTAATGAGAAAATCATCTGGACGCCACCCTGCGTTACCCTCCAGACTGTGACCGGTGACAAAATTCCAATTATTGGCAAAATGAACATCAAGATAACCTTCGGAAATAACGCATATAGTCATACTGTCTATGTGGCTAAAACTACAGACAATTTTATCCTCGGACTGGACTTTTTAGAGAAATACAATTTTATTTTGGACTTTAAAGATAGCTCTTTGCATTCTACGACGGAAGATGTAACCCTTTTTCGGAAAGGAGTAGGTAAAATCAAACCCTGTTATCGAATAATTGCTTCATCGGATTTCACCATACCGGCTAGGCAAGAACTAATATTGAAGGGATATACAGACCAAGAGAAAAATTTTCGACTTGGAATCCTTGAATTTCCTGATTTCGAGAGTTTTCCAAAAGGGGTTTTAGTAGCTTCAACACTTGTAGACATTACAAAAGAAGCCATACCAGTAAGATGTGCCAACGTAAGTGATAAACCGAAAATTATTAAGAAAGGTAGGGTGTTAGCCACATGTACCCCCCAGTGACCTGTGTTGAGAGAAGTTCGTTCCAAACATCAAATGTGTCATCTGAAAATTTAACGGAGGATTTGCTAAAAAGCACAGAATTAACTCAGAAACAGAGAAGCGCTGCAGAGAAAATGCTTTGTGAATTTAAGGAACTGTTTCCCAAGTCATCCGAGGAGTTTGGAAGAACAAATTTAACAAAACACCGAATTGACACAGGTAATCCTCCTCCTATTAAACAACATCCTCGAAGATTACCATTTGCCAAAGTGGAAGAGGTAAAAGATCTTTTAAAGGATATGCAAGCAAAGGGCGTCATTGAACCTTCTACTAGTCCCTGGGCCTCTCCCATCATCTTGGTCCAAAAAAAAGACGGTTCAACGAGATTCTGTGTGGACTACCGTCGTTTAAATGACATCACCAAGAAAGACAGTTACCCTCTTCCCCGAATAGATGACACCCTAGACACATTATCTGGAAATGTGTGGTTCTCTACTCTTGATTTAAAAAGTGGCTATTGGCAGGAAGAGATGGATCCCGTAGATCGTGAAAAGACCGCATTTACAACAAGCGGACAAGGACTTTGGCAATTTAAAGTTATGCCTTTTGGTCTATGCAACGCACCTGCTACTTTTGAGCACCTCATGGAGACGGTGTTGAGAGGACTCTCTCCTGAAGCTTGTCTTATTTACCTAGATGACATAATTATTGTGAGGCAAGATTTTGAAGAACATATTAGCAATCTGAGGAAGGTGCTAGAAAAATTGAAACAAGCCAATTTGAAGAAAAATCCAGCCAAATGTAATTTATTTCGCCATGAAGTGAGCTACCTCGGACACATAATTTCGGCTGAAGGCGTAAGAACTGACCCCGAAAAGTGGCAGCGGTTAAAGAATGGAGCCAACCTCGGAATGTGCACGAGTTGAGAAGCTTCTTAGGGCTCTGCACTTATTATAGAAGGTTCGTAAAAGGGTTTTCTTTAATCGCAAGACCACTTCATAGGTTGACTGAGCACAAACGGCCATTTGTATGGTCCGAGGAATGTGAGGTAGCATTTACCAGCTTGAAGGAGGCTTTAGCATCCGCGCCCATTTTATCTTATCCGGATCCTGATAAACAGTTTATCTTAGATACGGATGCCAGCCATATGAATGTAGGAGCAGTGTTATCTCAAGAAATCGACGGCCAAGAACGTGTCATCGCTTACTGGAGTAAGTGCCTGTTGAAGCCCGAGCGAAATTATTGCGTCACCAGGAAAGAATTACTTGCCATCGTTAAAGCTGTTGAAAACTCTCACAGTTACGTTTATGGACGAAAATTCCTGCTCCGAACAGGCCATGCATCTCTCACATGGCTTTTGAATTTCAAGAACCCAGAGGGACAGATTGCTAGGTGGATACAGAAACTCCAGGAGTACGACTTCGACATCCGACACCGCAAAGGATCCTTGCACGGAAATGCAGACGCCTTGTTCAGGGAATTGTCGCTTTTGCTCTACAGCTGAGATGAAATATGGGAAAACGGTGCCGGTTGTGCGCCAGATCACTGCTTCAGCTACATCACATTTAGACCCTTGGAGTGATGAAGAAGTTCGCGAAGCACAAATGAAGGATCCTGACCTAAAACCCATTATTGAACGCATGGAGTCGTCTAGTGTAAGACCCTCTTGGCAAGACATCTCTAGTTTAAGTCCTGGTATCAAACGGTATTGGGCTCTTTGGGATTCTCTTCACATTCGAAATGGCGTCCAGTATAGAAAATGGGAATCCGAAGATGGCAAAACATCCAGGTGGCAGTTAGTACTCCCTCGATCATGAATACCTGACGTACTAAAGGAATTACACAAAAGTTCAACAAGTGGCCCTTTCGGAGTTATGAAGACCATGCAGAGAGTTTGAGAGCGGTTTTATTGGAATAACGTAAGAACTGATGTCGAAAAATGGTGCAAGTCCTGCGATACCTGTGGAGCCCCTAAAGGACCGAACAGACGTAGTCGCGGAAAGCTACACCTATACAATGTAGGGGCACCATTCGAAAGAATTGTGTTCAACATCTTGGGACCTCCGCCCCCCCTTGATCAAAAGACAATAACCGATACATTTTATCTGTCATGGATTATTTCACAAAATGGCCTGAGGCATATCCGATTCCTGATCAGGAAGCGACAACTGTTGCAGAAGTGTTAGTGGAGAATTGGATTTCAAGGTTCGGAACACCCCTTCAACTTCATTCCGATCAGGGGAGAAATTTCATTTCTGCTGTCTGACAAGAACTTTGTAAAATCCTGGGAATCGATAAAACACGAACAACCCCTCTACATCCACCATCATATGGCATGGTAGAAAGATTTAATCGAACGATCCTGAATAGTCTCTCTCACCTTGTTTCAAAGAACCAACAAGACTGGGATCAGAAACTACCGCTGTTCTTGCTGGCTTACAGAAGTGCCATCCATGAAACTACCGGATTTACACCCTCAAATATGCTCTTTGGTCGTGAACTCCGTCTCCCCTGTGATCTCGTATCCGAATGTCCACCAGATGCGACTTCTTCACCTGAAGACAATGTTGAGAATCTACAGGCACGGTTAGAAGACGTTCATCAATTTGCTCGAGGTCGCATTAACATCGCGACGGACAAGATGAAGATCCGATACGATGCAAGAGCTACAGGACATACATTTAACGAAGGTGACAAGGTTTGGTTCTGGAACCCGTACCAACGTAAAGGACTTTCTCCGAAGCTTCAAACATCGTGGGAAGGGCCTTATACAGTTCTAAAAAGACTGAACGACGTCGTGGTTCGAATCCGTAAGTCTACGAATGCTAAGCCTAGAGTCGTTCATTACGATCGCTTAGCTCCTTATTATGGTAACAATACTTAGTTTAAGGATCAATTTAAACCATGGTTTCATCACCTTCAACCATTTCCTTTTGTAAATAGTCCTATAAATAGTTGTTTTTTTTATTTGTTATGTTGAGTATACTTTCATTGTCATTTGTTTATCTTATATTTAAAATAATATAATTGTTTGATTTAAATGGCTTTCTGCTCAAGTGTACTGCCCGAGACGTGCAGTCTTTGAGGAGGGGGCAATGTTACGATTTTGGTATTTAAAATGTGTTTATAATGTTAAATTATGTCAAAATTACTATTCTGCTTGAAAAATAGTGCAGGATTAATTTTTATTGCATGTAAACATGTGAATTAGATCAATTGCTATGGGACCTTGTAAATAACATGGGGCTCTTTGGGTATCTCGCCAAATTGGCGAGATATCGTTCAGTTTGCGACAGTTTGGGCAACTTATTTTGTCGCCAAATTTGGCGATATTTGACGACTTCCGGGCGGTTCTCCTATTTTCTGGAATGTTCTACCACTTTCGCCGTGTCTATATAAGGCATACTGAAATGCAACATGAGGCAGTTGTTATTCAGATTTCTTGAAGCTCAGACGCGCCCGCAGCCTCTGTTACTTTACGGGTGATTCCATTGTGATGTATGCCGAAGAGAGTATGAAAGCCTACGGCTTTGAATTTGATCTATTCCCCGCTGGATCAGTACATTGCGTTGTGTAACTGTTGTGTTGCATTACTGTGATTTCGGCTGTTCTTATGCCTTTCTGAACATTGTATTCTTCATTGGGCTGATAATAAAGAACTGTTTTATCGCTGTCCTGATTAAAGTCTATTCAATCCCTGAACCCAACAGTGAAATTCGTTACAATATTTTTCCCCTTTAATTAGTACAAAATAAAGTAATAAAATTCAGGAAAGGTTTAGATTATTACTTTTTAATGCAGCCTCTATAAACAGTAAAAAAAATTAATTAATAAAACTATCACAGTGCATATAAAAGATTAAATAACTGAACTGATATAAAGGTAGAGTAAGATATGTCAGCAATTCAAATAAATTATAAATATCTTCAAAACAATATTTTATAGAAGAAAAATTCACTAACCTAAAAAATACAAATCTGATAATTATTATAAAAATAACTGACAGTTAAATATGATACAATTAATAAAATGAGCAGTAGGAATTGAATAGCAACAAAAAAAATTATTCATATATAATCCTAAATTCCATAAAAAAGAAACAATTCATAAAGTCTCAATACTCAATGTTCTCACCATATTTATCGTGAAAAATAAAAAAATTTAAAGGAACCACCAACATTTAAAAAAGAATTAACTGGCATAGTAAAAATACGATTCATAGTCCATTTAAATATAAATATTCAAATGTCCTTTTATAAAAATTAATCATTCAGAAGAGATTTAAATGAGAAGGCAACTCACTTCACCAACATACTTCTGCACCAATTCAGATCCAATGACACGAATGAAACAGGCATCTGTTCTATTTGCTACAGCTCTGGCACACAATGTCTTTCCAGTACCAGGGGGTCCAAACAACAACACTCCCTTAGGAGGCTCAATACCCAGGTTGACAAATTTCTCTGGCTGTAATATTTTTTTAAAAAATGAGGCAAAAGAAGAAAAAAAGTTTAAGGTTAAAATTGAACATTTCTTTTAATAAGTTTTTTTTTTTTAAAAAATGATTTTCCAGGCAAATAAACCTACGTGTAAAAGAGGCGTCTCTACAACTTCTCTAAGCTTTTCAATTTGTTCTTTACAACCTCCTACATCACTGTATGTAACATCTGGTTTCTCTTCCACTTGCATCATCGTAACAGTGGGATCTATCTTTGGTGGCAGAGGTATGTGAATTTGATATTTATTTCGATCAACCCTATAAGTTAAAATCACTTGTTAATATAAGAACCACAGCTTATTACGTACAAATTTATTTGTCAGTATTCCAAATTGAAATGCTTGGTTACAATGCATATTCAAAATTCAAATAACAATTATTCAAAATAAAAAATCCCCTGCACAAAATAATAACCTAAGTCCCATATACTCAACTTACATAAATTTGCAGATATGTAATTTTTTCTTGTGTCATTTTAGCTGGTATCTGTTAAAATTTATTTCTTGATGAAATACTTCTTATAAATCAATATATAAATGAGTTAAGCAAGAGGAGATAGTCCTTTTTCTATCTTTCCTTAAACATAAACACATATTTCACAAACAAAAAGATGTTAGACTAACAGTTGGATAGCACTTTGAGTTTCATTCCCTTTATCAATTTCATATAGGAGAAAAAGAAACCCTTTCTCCTAAGCAAAGAAATTTTCACTATAAATAATCTACATTAAAACTTGTCCCAATTAATTAAGTCGCAAAATTTACTGCATAAGTGTAGATATTTGGTGGATATTTTTTAACCTACATTGTGTTTCCTAGTTCCATCTATTTTATAACTTTGGGATATTACAATAGCTAACACAAAAAATTCATTTACACTGATAGTTTTTAAATATTACTTAGAAAATTTATTCAGATATAAAATTTAATCATCAAGGTTACTTCGAAAAAAATTACATTCTTATAAATAATCTATATAATTATTATCCCTACCTTGCCATATTTTTTATAAAAAAAATTTCCATTAATCTCTCTAATGTTGTAATCTTACACAGCTTAGAATTTTGTTTCATATCACTTATTTATAAATTGTTATCATATGTTAAAATATTTTTCATATAAGATAGGAATTTTACCCAACTATGTTCTATTTCTTTACTGGCGTGACAACCCTGAATGGGTTTTGGCCTTTTTCAGAATTCCATTCCAAGCTCTTCTGTTCTTAGCTAAGGCCTTTCAATTTGTCATTAATAGTTTTCAAGTGTTTTTCTGAGCAATCAATCTATCTAAGTTTTGGCCACCCTTTTGGGGGGGGGGGAATACTAGATGGATCAGCCAGGAACATTTTTTGCGGCTCAATTGCCAACCAATCTTAATTAAGTATCCTACCCTTTTAATCATCTGTATCACTTTTAATTTAAAAATATCTTGATCTTAACAGAATTTGTAAATTTTCAAGTTTGTTCTTTTTTTTTACCCATAATAATATTTTTCACTGAATTAAATATGCTTCTTATTCTTCCAAATATAGCAATATAATCTTTCTCAGTCATTGCTCATGTTTCAACAGCATACGAGGGTGGTCCCACAAATACCAACCCAACAAAGAAAACACACAAATTTTGGAAAAAAATATACTTATTTTTCAACATAATCTCCTTTCAGCTCTATACACTTTTCCAGCAATGCTCAATAAGTTTGATATTCTTTTTATAATAAGAACGTCTTGCTCCTCAAAATAGCCGTTAACTGCTGACATCACTTCATTGTTGGAAAATCTTTGATCACTGAGTCATTTTTTTCAAGTTTGGGCTAAATCTGGCAAATAGGGTGCATGGGGTAGCAATTCAAACTTTAATTCATTAATTTTGGCCAATGCAATAACAGATTTGTGAGCAAGTGTATTGTCTTGATGAAACAACACTTAGCCAAATGCGGCCATTTTTGCTTGATTTCTTCATTCAAACGTTACAATAAGTTCGTGCAATACTCACCATTGATAATTTTTCCTTTTTCAAGATAGTCAATGAAAATTATCCCACACGCATCCCAAAAAACCGATGCCATGATCCTGCCTGCAGATGGAACGATCTTCGCCTTCTTTGGAGCCGGTTCCCCCTTTTCAGTCCATTATTTTGATTGTTTTTTTGTCTTGGGTGTAAAGTTATACCCATGTTTCATCCATAGTTATGAAAAGGCACAAAAATTCTGCTTTGCTGCTGTGAAACTTCGCAAAACACTCAATTGAAATAACTTCACAACACTGTTTTTGCTCGAAAAACTGTGAGCAAATGTGGCACTCATTTTGCACACAGCTTTCTCATGTCTTAAATTTTCAGATAATATGCAATGCACCACACTTTTTGAAATCCCTACTATGTCTGCTAGCTCGCGCATTTTCCTCCCAGTACCGCTTTGTGAATTTTCTTCAATATTTCTGGAGTTGTCACCTCATTTGGTCGACCACTGCTATGCTCGTCTTGGTAGCTAGTTTGGGCCTCGTTTAAATTCTGCTACCCAATATTTTACTATTGCAAACAAAGAAACATATTCTCACCCAGAGTAAATCTAGTTCAGCTTTTATATTAGTTGGGATGAGGTCTTTTAAATAAAAGTATTATATCACATAACAATGACCAGTTTTCTCCATTATCACAAATTCACTCAAAACATTCACTATTGATGGCTGCCAAACGAATATTTTGCAATGTGTGGCTGTTGTAAATTAAATATTAATTGTATAGATGGTGCTGCAAGTCATCCAAGAGATGTATACTTTGTTTGGCTTGTAGAGTTATATGTTATGTTCTTTTGCTGTTAATATGTCTTCTATGTGTGCCGTTCAATAAACAAAAATGCCAAAAAAATGGACTGAATTATTGAAATGATTTAATGATATAATGGAAATATAATCATCTTACTGACCATGGAATTAGGGAATTATAACAGTGGCATCTTCAAATTAGAAACATATGCTTTATAGATTGCATAATTTCGAATACAGTGGCGTTTTTCAATCAACTACCGCTATCTCTAGGTCAGACCTGGTACTTATGGGATTATCCTCGTGTGTGAAAACGAACCTAATTAAAATTCTATAAAGTATTTTGAAGTACTAGTTAGAAATTTTTTTCTTTTTGCCAGCTAATTAAACTCAATTTTAAATATTTTTGAAGTCTAAAAAACATTTTTTAGCCGAAGAGACTCAATCACGAGCTTCTGCTGTTTTGTTCATTTTATTCATTTCATAGCTTAAGCATTTAAGATTTGACAATTTCCTTCCTGGTGCATTCTATTATTTGGTTTTATTCTGGTTACTAACACATAGCATCCCACTTGTTTAAGCTTACAAAAAAAGAAAGTGGCTGTCTGAAGTCATTTATAATAACAAGAGGTTCTGACAGGTTGTTCCGAATTTTGTCTTAAGTTTCACTGAAAAAAATAGTGACTAGTTTGATCAGTTTTTCAGGTATGTTTAACTCTTGTTGACTTTGTAAGCAATTTCCTCTTTACTTAGTCATACATAGTTTTAAATCTAGAAACAGATTGTAGATATTAATATCAAATTCTCTTGTCTTCCCCATGATTTGCCTAAATTATCTTTTGTTGATCTTCCTTTAAGAAAAATTACAGAGGATGATTTAAGTTTTTGCAATTAATCCATTGAATAGTATATAACCCTTCATTCATACATAACCAAAATTGAGAAAAAAATAATATTTCAATACGTTATACACTTATTTTAATTTTCGATTCACATAGCATGTTTATTATCACATGTTACATTTATCTAAATTTTACATTTAACAAACCATTATGATTCTGTTTTACCAACATAAGTAATAGGACACAAATATTTAAAAACTGCATTCCAGTACATAATGTTCATTCTATTCTATTTTATATTTAAAGTTATAAAAATATTTATCAATATTTGTTAGTATGCATTCGATGATTCACAGTAATTTCAGATTTAATTTACAGAAAATTTTGCTACACTCTATATTACATATTTGAATTTATATGCTTTAGAATATTAATCTTAGTTAAAATTAAGAGAAACCATTACAAAAGAGTGTTACTGTAAAATGTACCTAAATAGGAAAAAATAAACTTAAATTAATGCAATAGATTCTGAATGTAAATGTTCAACAGAAACCAAACTTGAATTTCACAATGGAATGTCATTCACCCTTAACAAATTATGATTTGATGATTTTTCAATCATCAAATACTGTACATTTTAAGAAAATAAATTTAGGTATTAAAAATGGCAAGTAAAAGTAAAGACATTTGAAATTTACCCAACTCTCATGCCTTCTTCTATATCTGTAGGAGCCACTGAATCTGCCAGATCTACTACAAACTTTGCAAACTGTTTCACATTGATAATATATTTTGGATCATCAGAGTCAGTGGTGATGATCTTGGTGCATCGAGCCACTTGGAGAGGCTGCTCGTTCTGAAGAGTCTGTTTATCAGCTGCCAGATCCCAAAGGGCAGGAGGAGCAAGACCAGTATCAGACTCTTTAATACCTACCAGTGAAATAGTAAATTGAAAAGTTGAAATTTTTTAAAGATTTTTATTTATTTGTAACATTTTTGCAAATGCAGAAGTATCATAACATCTAAATCCCAAAACACTTACATTGAAGTTTTAAGTACTAAAAGATAAACTTTTTTGCAGAGTACTTACACACTCTACAATATTCAGATATTCAGATGAAAAATTAAAGGGGATAAGTGAAAATTATTTACATATTCAAGGAACACTTAATTTGTCCATGTTATTATCTACATTTGATTAATGTGATTGGTTTTAATTTGATAGCTAAAGATTATTACATATTCTCTGCAAGCTGATGTAAAACTTCTTCACTATTAAAATAACAAGGAGCTCCATTGCATATTCAAAAATTTTGCTCAGTTTTTTATGCTAATTTGATGCTATTTTTCAGAAAGCTTTGGTCTCCATTAAAACATTCTCCTACACTTTGCATAATTCTAAAACATTTGGATTTTAGTATTCAGGGGAAAAAACTATTGATACATTTCCTTAAATAACTGAAACAAAAAGAAGCAAGATATTTATTCAGCACTAAGTGATTCATCTATAATGTTGTTCAAGTCAAATTCAAGCTAAGTTTTATATTAAACCCTAAAAAACTAAACTTTTTTAAGTGGCAAACACTTTTTAAAGGAATCCCAGTTCAAGGGACCTTATTAACCCTAAATATTGAAATAAGATGACATATAGAAGAATAAGTTTTAATAGAGAAATTAATTTTAGGTCTTTTTAACAACTGTACAGCATGATAAATAGGTAAAAGTTTATATTTTGACTCCAAAAAAGAAAATCTACTTATGGAAAGGGGAAAACCTCAGTATTTTTTTTTGTTAGCACAGTGTCAGTCAAAACTTGTTGGTATTCCCATGTCCTTAAGTAATTGACATATTCACTTTAAAAAACCACAAACAATTTGTTAATGTAGAACATAAAACATAAACCAAAACTTAAAAACAAGCCACAGCACATATATTAACCATACATTGCACAGATCTATTTATATATGTACGTGGGTGAGTCGGAAAATAAGTTTCCCCTGTCGACTGTGGTCAGAGTTGTGTATGGAAGTGAAAACATAGAATGAAACATTAAAGATAAGACATAATTTTATTTTCCTACATAAATATCAAGCACATTGAGACATTTGAATACCTCTTGATAAGTTTCAAAAAATCCCTCCAGGAAATTCCCAGGGCTTTACATACGGAAGAAGCGTTTAATGGCTATGGGCGAACAACAAAACAGCAGGTGAACGGACAAGATATCGATATACCATTGGATAGAGGTCAAATGCGATCAATTGGATGGATTTGGAAAAAAGGGGCATGGGCTTCTCTCATTTGGCGTTCTGTTGTTGGTGACAATGCGAGACGACACTCGGTGACTGCAATGCAAAACGTTGGTTGGAAGCATCTACACCATCCACCACACAGTCCTGATCTCACACCAAGTGACTTTCATCTGTTTCCGGATTTAAAGAAGAATCTGGCCGGAAAGTGGAAGCAACGATGAAGTCAAACAAGCCGTTGAAAACTTTTTCCGTATTCAAAGCCCTAAGTTTTCCCTTGAGGGCTTTTTAAAGCTTATCAAGCGGTATGACAAATGTTCCAATGTACTTGGTACTTATGTGGAAAAATAAAGTTATGTCTTATCTTTAATGTCTCATTCTATTTTTTTACTTTCATACACAACTCTGACCACAGTCGACAGGGGAAACTTATTTTCCGACTCACCCTCGTACAACAAGGTGAGATACTCATCATTAAATCATGGGTCACGTTGCTAGTGTAGTCTTTGTAAAAAGGATCAATTAAAGTTACTATCTAGTTGCAAGAAGAAGAAAAAATAGGAAAATTCAACAATAAACAAAATATTCTCTAAGAATTAACATAAAAATTATGCAAAAAAAGGCTGCCAACTATTTTAAATACCATTTTGGTGTTCATTTATTTTATATATTTTTGGCACTTACAAATTATACCAATGATTAATTACACCAAATCAAGCGATGTCATCTGTGGAACAGTTTTTTACTACTGGCTACATATCCTAGCTTTTGGTGACATTTTCTTTTTCATTCAACAAATTGATGAATGTTACAATATGTAAATACCTGTTTTTTTTAAAAAATATTAACTATTGTAATAGATTGCACAATTCAGCAATTTTCATATTGTGGTAGAAGATGCAGCCGAATTACTTGAAGACAAAGGAATCATTTATGCAACAGGACTTTGTTCCAAAATTAGTCAATGAAACTGAGTATGGATCAAACTAAGGACTTGTATGACGTTATCATGTACATTCATAAGAGAAAAAAAGGACCAAGATTAGGGTTTGAAGGCTCACTCACTTTTTTCGTCATGGCAGTTAGATTCACATATGATTCTGAGTGAACAAGAGTTAGCTTCAATTAAGTTTTGTGAACTAAAGATGCAAATTAATCACAATACTACATACTGGAATAATTAAATGAGGAAGGGAGCATTTGCTAATTCTTCCATTAAGTAATTAAAATATGCAATTGTAAAAGACATTTGCAATTTTATATATACCACCTATTTCAATTGAGTTTTGTCACTTTTAGTCTTTTTTTCCCCCTCGATATGTAGGGCTGATAAAATTACTCAATACTTATTTTTAAACTCATTAATTTTCATATCTTGTCTCTAGAACTCATCTTAATTTGTATTCATTGTCATAGAAGTAAACGGCACTACATTAATGGAATTGTCCACATACAGTGATGATCGGCACTGAGTTAATGAAGAAGTACCAAAAATTAATTTCTTTTTCATCACTTTATATATTTTAAATAAAAAAAAAATAAAAATAACAAAAAATAATTAGTTTTTATTCATTTTAAAGGCAACAATAAAATAATATACCCTTTAAATATGATTTGAAAATAACTCCTTGCAACATTAATATTTTGTAAAGTTGTAAGATGCTTTTTTACTATTATTATTAATTGTATCTTTTGAAAAATACAGTCATGTACCAGTGAAAACTATTTAATGATTTTTAATATACATAATAAACTTAAAATATTAACTTAATATTGATACTTATTTAGTATATTTTACGAGCAATATTTGAGTAAAAAAATTTTATTGGTTCAGAATGAAGCCAAGACCCACTCTTCGGGAAAAAATACACAATTTAGTACTTCATGAATGTAAATAAAACTGTTTCAATTATGTTGGAAACTATCTGAATACACAGTTTGTGTAAACTTCTGCCAAGATATAGTTTTCTATTTAAATACATAAAAACTTAATCAAAATACATTAATAAAAAATGGGACAGGCGGGGGGAGCTTAAGAAATGAAATTTACCTGTTAGTTCATTCACTTTCTTTAATATACCTTGAACATCATCTTCAACTTGCTTTATAGCTTTACTGTATTGGCCAACGCCCTAAGTACAATGAATAAATAAAAGAATTGTAGATTTTAGAATCTAAGAGATTAAAATAAAATGCATAATTGAATTAATAAAATTTATACTAAATCCTACTTACATATGATTTCAATAATGCTATGTCACCTTCATCCAAAGCTGTAATAAAAATGAAATAAGTGAATAAGCATAAATGAAAAAGTGCTAAAAACAATACAAAGCTAAAATAAAAATCTCTTTAAATTCAATTCCTTCATAAAGAATTTTAATGATTAAAAAGAGTTATTAATTTAAATAGAATGATCAAGTGATTTTTAAGATCCAAAAAAATCGAAATAAATCCCATCATAAGTTTTTAATTCCTTCAAAAAATTGGTGAATGTAGTTAACTAAGAATTATAATTCTATTTCAGCATTTGACTGGGTAAAATTTAATTAACTACTGATATTTTTACTAGTCATTTAAGAAGCAAGTACCTCATCTTTTCTAACACAAAATTCCATTCACACTCAATATTTCGTTCTCTAAAGTAGAGTTCATTTAAAGCTAATTTTAAGGACAGACCACCTCTTTGAATTTAAAGTTGGCATCACAGATGCTTAAAATAAGATAAATCCTGCAAATCAGAGACCGATTTTTCAATTTAGCTAAATAAGTCATTAGGTACAATTTTCAAAGACAATATATAAAGATCAGTCAAACTTTTGGTTTCAGATGCACAACTTAAATTAACAAACAATTGAAAGTAAACATTCGAATTTTTTTAAACATAAACAACCAAATAAAACAAGCAGTTTTGAAAACAACCAGACTTTTATGATTTTTTAATTCCTTTACTTGTATTACAAAGGATTTGGAAAACCTTCAAAAATTGTATAAATTTCCTATATTTATGTTGAAAAATTTTTCTAATTGACTTCTTGATAGACATTGAAAACTAATTTTGATCAACAGAAAGAAAAATAAATAGAAATTTTTCAAAAACGCACACCAACAAAAAATATTGTAAGTACACTAGATCAAAAATCTTCAGATTTTTTTAGACTTTCTCAATTTTTGTACCCTTTATACTTAGACATATTTCTAAATAGATTGTGAAAAGTAGACATAATTTTAAATTTTTTAGTTTAGCTTTACCAGCACTATATTATTATAACTGATTTATTTGAACAATTCCAGTGTATATGTCAGAATATGTATAACACAAATTTCAGGAAAACTTTGACTTTTCACCATCAAAAAGTACATTTCAATATTGCATACAATTTTGCATGAACTAAGTATGAAATTTCATCATCAAAATGGCAAATATATAAAAAATAAATTTTTAAAAATTATGAGACCTTATCACTACACTTTATAAACAAACTGGTAACAATCCGGTATTTGAGTAAATAAAAAAATTAACTAACCTTTAACATCTTTTTCCTTTTCATCCTTGTCTTCTTTAGATTTTCTCATATCTTCCCCTAAATAATCAGGCATTTTCCGAAGTAATTTATTAGTACCTTCTAACTTAAAATTAAAAAAAACTATTCGTTCAGAAAATTGAAAACTGTTTAGTCACAAAACAATGAAAAGTCCGGTTGCAGTTAAGCACATGAAACTCTGACAACTCATTATACAATAAAATACACAGTAAAGAATAAAAGTATGGATGATTAACAGTCAAAGTATAAATTAAAAATAAATGAATTCTTTGTTCATTATTTCTTGTAAATATTTTAGATCACTTTAATTTTTTAAACTGCAGTATCAATTTTAATCATTTTATTTATAAAGTTGGCAATACGCGATGTGTGTTTGTTAAGTTTTCGTCGTGTTGTGCACATGGTTTTCAAAACTGAAAAAGTAAAGTTTCTCTTTAAGTTTTATTCTCCAAATATTAATTTAATTTAATATTATTGTTGACTCTTAAAATTTACTGTATTATGTCATACAGTTGTGACAAATAAAATCTTTTAAATTTGTTGGGAAAATGTTTCAGATTTGAAACCTCAGATTTTATCCAAAATTATTCGTAGAAATGGGGAGTTTTCAAATTATTTTAAATATTGCTTTATTCTTTTTAAAATTTTTATTTTATTTTTGTAGATGTCTGATTTATCCGATGCATCTGTTGACGATGATGATATCGAAGATTTACCCGATATAGCAGCTACACGAAGGAAAATAATCCCGGTTAATAACGTGGTAAGCAATTGATATGAAATTTTAATAAGTACTCAACACTTTATTCTACTTACTAAAAAAGTGTACTCATTCGCTTTTATAAAAGTTCTATTGTGCAATTTGTAAAATATCTTCCTTTAAATTTTTGAACTAATGTATTCTGCCTTAATATTTAATTAAAAAATAAATAATTTGTAGTTGTTGCTTATGACGTCCAGATCTATGCCCACAAAATTCATTGGGGCAAAGAGTTAGTTGTATGCCTGTCATTATCCATAGCTTTGAGCACCTTATAGGTGACAGTATGATTTGGCTGGTTCCGTTTCAATTTTGAGTGAAAACACCCTAGAGGTGGTCAGGTCCTCCCACCTATCTTCCCCTTCCACCAACCTCAGGAGAGGACTTGCAGCTCTATGGCTACTTAGAATGCCCCCTTATAGCACAGGGGGGGGGGGTACTATTCGTTTACGAACATCCATTCCTTCTCTGGGATTTGAACTCAGGCCTTATGGCACAGCAGTCAACCTCACTGAGCACTATATGGGATGGGTGGCTAATAATTTGATTTTTATAATATTAATTAGCAGCATGGCCGGGCATTGCACTGGCTTTTTCAAGTGTATTATTTTTCCCTATGGAAATTTCCTCTTCCCCTCTTGATATCAACACTTCCACGGGTGGTTGGGATTTCTATATTAAAATATGCTAGTAAAATTTTCTTTTTTGAAATTTCTTTGACTTCTTTGCTCTGTTATACAGGTTTCTTTCCCCTCCGTTTAGCTTGGCCTTACACTGGCTTTTGCCGAAAGTGTAACATAAACCCCATCGGAATTTCCAGCATGATACCAGAACTTTTGTTTGTGTGAGTGGCTTCTGTAATGCATAAGCAATATCTTATGCTTTGTGTATTCATAAGATATTGCCCGTAGAAACTCCCCATCCTCTCTCAGTATCAGCACTTCCTGGTGTGTGTTATTTCTATATTAATATCACTAAAATTCTCTCTTTCGTAATTTCTTCCACTTTTCACTGTCAGACAGGTTTCTTTTCCCTCCCTTTAGCCCAGCACAACTTGGCATGACATGGAGTGAGGCAGCTATTTGTTGGATCTTAATCCATGGTGTTTTATAAACATGATAGTTTTGCACAGACATTCACTGTGTACACTCTAATTTAGTTGCATTCTGATCTTTCTGGATTTCTTAAGTCAGTTAATATTCCAAAGAATTACATTAATCATCCAGATAACCTCTGTTATATATGTAGAGATTTTGCATTTAAAAACAATGGTGTTAGATTTCTCTAGTTAAAAAAAAAGTTAGAAGCTGTATTTTGCCTGCTAAGTAAGGGGATCGAGAGAAGAACTGGGTCCCTCATATCAACTGTTCATCATGTGTAAAGCATCTAATTTGTTTTTGTTATTGCTAATTGGTTTTTGAACCTCAAAATTTTTAGTCAGACTATTATTTTCCCATCACTAAGACAAAAGGGATAAATACACAGTAAATGCAGCACTCTGAAGGAAGCACGCAAATAACATGAAATTTGCAACATGCATTAGCGGAGGTGACATATGCAAATGATTAAAATTTCAGTGCAAACACACATCACGCACGCCTGTGGCGCCACCTCAAAGCGCTATTTAAGGCTTGGAGATTTCGACGATTTCAAGTTCGGCAATTCTGTTTTTCTTGTGGTTTTTCAAAAAACGATCTGTTATGTCTCGTAGAAAACAGCGATCAGCTTTTGATCAAGTATCCGAGTTCGACAGAGGAAGGATAGTGGCCTACCGAGATTGTGGATTATCTTTCAGGGAAATCGGTAGTCGTGTTGGACAAAACCAAACAACTGTTATACGGATATGTGACTGTTGGATGCAGGAGGGTACGACGGACCGACGTGGTCGATCGCATCCACCTCAGTGCACCACTTCACGTGAAGACAGGCAAATTGTGCGCATGGCAGTGACGGATCGCTCAGTCACATCACGAACCATAGCACAGCCCATTGAGTCTGTAACGCATCATTCAGTGTTTGCGCGTACCATTCGACGCCGTTTACAGCAGAGTGGTCTGTCCGCAAGACATCCATTGCTTGGTCTACCCTTGACACAGAACCGCAGACGTCTCCACCGCCAATGGTGCGAGGGAAGAAGGATGTGGGTGGCAGAATGGAATGAAGTTGTCTTTACTAACAAGTCACGCATCTGTCTGCAACACCACAATGGTCGGATTCGAGTCTGGAGACACCGTGGAGAGAGGATGCTGAACAGCTGTGTTATGCACCGCCACACTGGTCCTGCACCGGGTATTATGGTATGGGATGGTATTGGATATCACTCTCGCACTCCTCTAGTATGCATTGCCGGTACTCTAAACAGCCAGCACTACATCTCCGAGGTGGGTCTAGAGCACAATTATACTAAATTTGAATTTTTTGTGTGAATTGGATTACAAAGAGAGACAAGAAAAACTCTCATCAAAAAATAATGGCCAAAATGAGAATCTTATATATCTAGACAGAATTATGTATTCCATCCATCACACAGACACATTATTCAACTGTTGTATGATTCTCTTCCCTCTGCTTCATGAAAAATTAGGACTTTTTAAGAATTTTGTTAAAGTGTTCGATAAAAATTGTGCTTGTTTTCATTATATGAAGGAAAGATTTCCTTATTAAATCTTTCTAATTTCCTAATTAGAATTATTAAATAATTCTAATTTTTGTGGGGCTCCTAATAAAGATCTATAGTTAGTGATAAAGATATTGAATTGTTAATTGTTGAAAAATCAAGATGGAGGTCTTTAAGAAGTGTTACTCAAAATCTTTTAGGAAACTTGAAGCATCTAATTACCTCAAATTGTAAATGATTTATTACAGTCATACAAAGGTAGGTTGTGTAAGATGTCCTTAAAATTACATTTTTTTATACTGCCACTTGAATTTCTTCCTTGATATTCTTGGCACAGGCAGTGACAGATATGAAGAACGTTCCCTCCAAGATATTTTTGACATGGAAAAGCGATATAAGGGGCAATACAGTCTAAGAATGTTTGCTGGGATTACTGCTAGACATTTAAACTGGATAAAGTAAAATAGAATCATGTCTGCATGTAAATGTATAATGTTTTGTTCTCAACAAATATGCATGTTAGAAAAGCACTGTGAGTGATGGGAAAATAACTGCTTACATATTAATTGAGCATAAAAAATTTTATTGTATTGACACATTTTTGCTCTTGGGCCAAAATAAAGTTTAGTTTGGTTGACTTGCTTTCAGAATATATTTCTGGAAGAGATACGCAAAATACACGGAATACATCAGAAGATGTGATAATGCATTAAATGAAAAATAAGTAAACCTCTGTATAGAAGTAGTAAGAAAAAAATTGGAAACTCCTTATTTACAGACTTTTCCAAAGAGTCTCAAAATTTCTTAACTTTTTTCATCTCCAAGAGGGGGGGGGGGGTTGAAAAAAATGTATCAATTTTGAAATACCATGAAAGGCATTAGTTTCTCCTGGCGCCATTCACAAGTGGCAGATGAATGTCAAAGGAGCAACTAGTGTCAGTTTCTTATCTGCAGGGGTGAGTGTAGTGATAGTAGTTTCTACACTACTTATTTAGAAGATTGGGATAGGTAATGAGTTGTAAAAATGGAGAGAAAAAACATCTTCTGACCTTCAGTCAAGTTCTTTTTTGGAATGATTATCAAAAGACCATTGGATCATGGAAAAGATCTAAATTGTTGCCTTTTCTGGTAAAAACAAATTTTAAAGAAAGACATGGACTATTTAAAAGCTCCAAAAAATTAAAGTATTAAATATTGTATATTTGTCAAAGGAAGATATAAGTATTAATGATAAGCTTCTAATGTAGTGAATAAAAGGGTAAGATAACAACCCTCAGCTACTTATTTCTACTTAAATCAATAAATTATTTGCTGTAAAAATCAGTCCAGAATTCACCTCCTGTATTTTTACATAAAAAATTAATTATCCATTTTGCCTTATAATCAAAAACTATGTTTTTAAAAAAAATCAAATTTCTAAAAATAATTATATGTGTTTTATCTGTAGGTAATTTATCTTGATATTGGAGTTTTTTTTCTTCTCAAAAATATGCCTGCAGTTTGAGTGCTAGCCTTTAACCCTATGACTGTTTGATTTGTAAACCAAAATTACTTCAAAAATTGTATATGTGTGTTTGCATATTTTAAATCTATATAAGTTTTTGAATTGAAATATAAAATTTTTTCTTGTAGGAAAGTTTTTTTTACAGATAAATTTTGGTCATAAGAAACCATTTTCTCAGAAAAACCAATTCCTGTTGATAATTCTTATTTATTATGTAAAATGTATTAAAAAAAATTTAAAAATACATAATTTATAGAAAAAAATACCTTACAACTATTCAGTTGGGTATGATGCAACCTCCCCTTCTCATTTGCACCTTCTTTTGAACAACAAACACTCTCTCTTTATATAGGGTGTTAGATGGTGTAGAACTTTCAAAATGACAAACTGCAAATCGTAGAGTTAGGAGTAGAACTTGATCTTTCAATCATACCATCAGTTTCTCCATCAGAATACTTTCCTCAAGCATATGTAAACAAAACTCCTGAAGTTTTATATTTTGTGTTGGGTTTTGCTTTTTGTAAAATTCATATGCATTCTCCACAATGATTGATCCAATAACTGCCTGAAAATTTTGATATGGTACTTTCCTTGTTGTTTTCTGAGAGTAAAATTGTGAGAAATTTCTTGGTCATAGAAATGTCTAAATATATACAGCTAGAAGATATTCATATTTATGAAACCTTTTGTTAAAAGAGTGATGGCAGGATTCCTTTCCATAGAAAATTCTGAAAGAAGTTATTACTTAATCACCAACTGTTCTATGAAAGTCATAAATAATCATTTTATTCTGCAGTAAGTAATATGTATTATTGTGGTGACAGTTGTTCTAGTAAACTATTTTTTTTTTTCTTCAAAATTATCTGTGAGCAATTGCTACTATTGGGGTGAGTAATGGTGTAACTGAATTCTTTTCATATAATTTAAAGTAGTCTATTAATTTTCAATCCATTTTTAATAACTTATTTTATAATTTCCTTTTCAATATTCATATTTTCATGCTTATGATTGCATAAATTGGAAATATTAAAATAATGTGTGTTTTGGGGCATACATTCCTTGAAGTGTAAAAAAATTCAAGAAAATATGTAACGCACACAAACTACTGTCTGTGCCATGGAATATGTTGTCCCTAGAAACACAGCTTTCTAACTGCAACATTGCAGTTATGAAGAAAATAATCTTGAAATTCTTGTACTTTTAATTAAATTTTTGATACATATATAAAACAAATTTCCATGGGCTACTAGCTCAATATTTAAATGATAGGCAAAGTGAGAAACTTTCTAAGAGAGTACCACCTAAATTCATTCTTAAATACTATTTCAAATTGGGTATAAAAATTTAAATTGTGTGAATGCAGTGGATTCAAATATTTCAAATTAATGGTTTATATTTTTCACTTATAATTTGTGTAATTTTTTCCCCCCTCTTAGGCTGGACTTGAAGAAAAATTGAAAGATATTCAGTTAAATTTTGGGTGGATTGAAAAACTTGATATTACAATCAAGACAAATCCTTTAGAGGAAGAAAGTAATAAAGATGCTGTTGATACAGATGCTGAACATGATTTCAAAAGGGAAATGCTGTTGTATGTGTTTTTAATAAATGATTTTTTTTTTTTGTAGAATATTTTTAAATTTGAATCAAAATAGGCCTTAATTTTTGTTTTTAGTCAAATATTGCTCAAAATATTTAATTTGTTAAAATCTAATATTCGCTTAAACAATTATACTGCATATTGCTTAAAATTAACAACTTTTTCAAGCTTGTTATATGCTTCAATAACATGCAATTGAAGTAAAAAGTTTCCATTATATTTGAACATCAAGAATTATTTGGGACTTTTATATTACATCTGTTATGATAATAAATTTTTTTAACAAACTTAGCTATTTTGCTGTGGAATGTAATTAATTAAAATATATATTACATTATTATGCCATTTTCTATTGCAACAAATTTAATCTTTTTACAATTTTATTACCTAGACTATTATGTTATAAAGTTCTAAAAATATTTTGAATGTTTTATTAGTTATTGATTTTATCTAAAAAAAATACTAAATAAATAAACACAAAATAAAATTTCTAGACTACTGTTGTATTATTGCAACTATATTGGTAATAGTTGTAAAAGCTCTTGAATGCACCAGATTCTAATATCATTGCTTCATGGCAATCTCATGCATGATTTCCTAGTTTAATATTCAAAAACGATGTCACCATTTTGCTTAGGTGCAGTTTTTTATTTATCAAATTCTAGGGCCATATATCTGAAACATCATGATTTCTATCAATAATTTATTTTTATTTTGCAATTAATTTTTTTAACAAGAAAAAATTTAATTGCCATCGTGATATGTATAACTAGCAAAAGGCTTCTGTAAACTTTTTTTTTCCACTAGAAACTTAATTTTGTGCTATTTAAATTATAGTTATTGCAGAAATATATTTCTTGAATGAGGGATTCACATGATATATATTAAACAGGTCAGAGTTATGTTTAATTAAATCTGTACTCTTATGTGTAATGAAAATATTTATTCTTTTTCAGCTATAATCAAGCCTTAGCTGGAGCAAATAAGGCTATCAAGGCTATATATTAAACAGGTCAGAGTTATGTTTAATTAAATCTGTACTCTTATGTGTAATGAAAATATTTATTCTTTTTCAGCTATAATCAAGCCTTAGCTGGAGCAAATAAGGCTATCAAGAAGCTTAAAAAAATGGGTATTCCAACGAAACGCCCAGATGACTTTTTGGCTGAGATGGCAAAATCAGATGCTCATATGTTAAAAGTAATGTGTATATCTATGATATAGTTAATAAATTCATTAATTTAACTTTAATTAATATAAATATTCATCACTAATTTAAACCTTTTTGTTACTACTGAGTTTGTTTTAATAGCAGTGTTTCAAAACAATATATCACATTGGATTTTTGGCAGTTTGTTTTATCTGCTTGGTATTTCATTAGAATCTATATGCTCTGCTGAAGCTAAGCTAGTAATATGATTTTTTATTAATCTCTTAATTTAAGCATTCCAAATTGGTCTCATTTATATAACTTTGTTTTTAATTTATGTAATGGAAGGATTTAAAAAAGATTAATCCAACTTTTTCCTGATATTCTCTTGTATAAATTAGCTTAATGTAAATGCACAAGAAATTTTTGTCTTAAACTTTTTTTTACTGATTTTATTGCTTTTTTTAAACAAATATATTAGTTACTAATAGTTGATAAATTTTTATTTCAATTGTACGCTGAATTTCTTCTTTTTAAAGGTTTATTGTTATTATTAGTAGTGTGTACTTTATGAGATAAGCTTTATGTAAATTCAGTAATTTGTGAACAAAGTAATGAATAATATAATTATTAAGCTTTTTGTTAAAGTTTTAGTTGTGTATTGCATCTCAAAATGTGTTAATATTTTATGGTCCTCACTTATATTTCATCTTGAAATAATAAATGTTATATTGATCCTTTTGAATATTTTATTACCACCTCAAATGTAATTGTTTTATTTATTTGAATTCAATCAAAATACATCAAAAGGTGCAGGGTTGATGATAACTATTGTAATTTTCTAAGGTTACAGATTACCCAATAATTTTATAGTTCTATTCAATATGGAATAGAATTTTAAAGTTTGACTTGTGAGTGTAGGGGGTGTCTGTGCTTTTGAAGATATAAATGTTTTGAGAATTATTTTAACTATTCACCTAATAAACTATTTATCTTATTTTGGATATCACAGTAATATATGTTGTAGATCCAGTATAGAACATGTGACAAATATATAAAAGGTGATCTTTTTGTTAAAAAAAATTATTCTCTTTCGTTTGTATATGTACATATTATATATGCTTTTTTTTTTTCATTGAAAGATTTGACTCTAATTTGCTAAACTTGACCAACATTTAACACTTTTGTGTCTTACATTGTTTTAATCATATTTAATCCTCTGCGGACTAAAAGTTTTGGGTACTAATTGTATGAGTTCACAAATGTGTGCATGCATGTAATTTATATCATAAAAAAATCATTACAAATTATTTTAATTTATTAAAAATGAGTATTTTGTAAAAAATTATTGGACAAAATATGTTTTAAACCTTAAACAGTTCCACAAAGAGGCCGTTTGTCATTCTGGATAATCTAAATTTTTCTTGGTATAATGCTGAAATTAAATTTTATGTCAGTTATGTATCTCATCAGTTACAAATTACCCTATTTCACAAATCAACACATAAAAGATTGACATAAAACTAATTCAAAGATCATGTAGCAATATAAATAATACAGTGTACTCTCGCTAATTCGAAGTATATGCTCATTCCCTAGAAAAACTCTTGATATTTTGAACTTAAACAATACATTTTGGTACACTCAATATTTTAAAGTAAAATCTGTGGCTGGCTAAACTAAAATACGCGATAATTCAAAGTTATCTTATAAAACTTGACAATTTGAACACTCACTATCATATATAGTCCTGCAGCAAACAGGTTGGACCTTATAAGTTTTGTGTTCTATTGTCTCTGTGTGTCGTCCCTGTAACGTTGCCTCTTTGATGACCATCTATCTGCTACCACTTTTTGGTGTTTTCCAGTTCCCTCAGGCGAAAAAACACTTTTATTGCAATCCTTCTTCAAGTGGGCAATAGACCAGCTACACCTGTTGTCAGCCATCCATATCTCTCGTTTAACACTTGGCCTTGCTACACGTGTTTAGAAAGGATGGTCCACTTTGTGAAGAAGATATGCGTAGGATTGTGTATTTTATGTCGGACTGACATGATGATTTATGACTCATCTATGTAATTTATAGCATGTCGCATCAAATAGGGCCTGTGCTGGACTGGACTGAGCCTTGAAGAACCCATGTGGTGTTGGGGACAGTATCTGAGGGAACTGGGTACAAAACAATTTTATTTCCAATGAGGAATGGAAGAGATTAAGAGGAGCATGAAGGAGCCCTATTCGAGAGGTTAAGATAGACGGAGTAAAAAAAGGGAAAGGAAAGGAACAACAACACACAAAAAAACTAGTCGATTTTTTTTAAAAAAATTTTTTGTGTGTGTGAACTGATTGGGTTAGAAAAAACTAACCAACGTCGATACCATCGAGTATACCCCGTAGCTGAGTGCAAAGCTGTGAATATGCCTTGTGTTAATTTTAAATTTAAATGTTAGAAAAAATTTCTCTTAAGTGTATTTTGAGAGTTTTTTCTACCCTCTTTTATAATTTGAAGTTTTTCATTGGTCCCCACAACTTCAAATTATCGAGAGTCAACTGTTTTGCTTGAGGTGCTTTAAAGACACAGTTGCTGTCAAGGTTTGACTCTGTGTGTGTGTGATTATGCTTTTCTTCGTTATGTAATCTGAAAAGAAATTTCTAAAGTTTTATCTGCAAATAATCATTCTGAAGCTTTCTTAATAATCATCTTAAACCTTCTTAGCATGGTTGAAGAAATATTCTCTCTCAACTTACAAAGGATCTTTCATGCTGCTTTACTCTTTTGACAGAGAAGCAAAGTCTAAAGTTTCTTTTATAATATGTATATATTCTTAAACCAAAAGATTTATAGTTTATTTCTGAAAAGACAGCACAAAAACTTTAACTAGCAATATTATGGGATGTAATGTTTAAAATAATATTGATATTCTAGAAATTCCAATGGAATTTTTTTAATGTTTAAAAAAGCATATTCAGGAAACAATTTTGTGTACAGAACATCATTATGCATCCAATTAACCTTAAAAATGATAGATTCATTAGTTGTGTTTCATAGTATATATTTAGCAAGTAGATTTTCAGTTGTGTTTTTATTTCTCTACCTTTATATGCATTCACAGTCATTCTAAAACGCTTCTCTTCACTGAGAGATAATGTTACAAATACTAATGAAATAGTAAACTTAATTAAGTGGAATATATTGAAAAAAATTATTAGATATTTTTTGTACATTACTGATGTTTACTTTTTTCAAGGTTCGAGAAAAGTTGTTAAGTAAACAGAAGACTGTTGAGAGAGTAGAAAAGGTCAGAGCTATACGGGAACAGAAGAAGCATGGTAAAATGGTAAGAAAAAGGAATTCTATTAAAAATTAATTTCTAATATGTAGGAACTAAAATAACATGCTATTAATGTGTGATTAGTTTTAGATCTTTCCATCACAGCTCATTGGATTTTAATTTGTATTTTATATCTTTTTTGTGAAAAGAACTGCATTTATCAGTTTTAAAAAGTCCCCCCCCCCCTCTCCACACTATATTAAAATTACAATAACACAAGATTATCATTATAGTTTCAAGTCATCATTGGTATATCTGACCATCTAAACATTTTATATTATTAAGAACCTTCAAAATTGTCATATTTACATACATTTTTTATTCTCTGTAGTACTAATTTTGAGTTAATGTTAAATGAATCATTTTCTAGTTTCTAACTGAAACATTTAAAGAATGACTGTAATTAGAATCAATTACAGTAAATTTTGTATATGTATTACTTCTCCATTACTAATTTGTGATTGATAAATTTTCTTGAAAGTTCTCATTTTTAAGCAAAAAATAATTGCAAAAATGTAGGATTTTCCCTGTCCTAAATTTATCTATGTTTAAAAAAGAAATTAATGGAGTTGTAAGAGTATGGTTAACAGAAAGTTAAGGTGACCATTTCCCCTTTAAACATGTATTCATTTTTACACGAGAGAAAATCCTTATTTTTTTGTGTTGCCCAGTTTATCAATATTAAGTTTTTAAAATTTCTATATTTGCCTTAGATACAAAAAGAAATCATTGAGAACAGAAAGAAAGAAAAGAAACAAATGATAGATGCTTTGAAAAAGACAAAGAAAGGTAAGGTATTAAAAGGGTAATGTTTTAAATTTTGTAGAAAAATTCAAAATATTTTTCCCAAAAATTAAATACTATTCATTAAAAATGTATTTTAACATAAAATTTTTTGTATTTTTTAATTGGAACATTTCTTTATTATATATTTCATTTAATTAAGACATATTTAAGCATAACTACAGAAATAAAATATATAATTGTGCATATGCGCATGTAAATGAACCATGTTTTTCTGTTACCTGTTTCATTAACCTCATAAAAATCCTATATCAATAAGTTTTTTATGGGAATCTTTATTCTATTGTATGCATTTTTCCTTAGGAATCTAAATAGTATTTTTCATCATATATATGCTAGTTTTAATTTTTATTTCATAATCTCAATTTTTGTTTTGAATTACTGTTGTTTAAGATGTTTTTAAGATTTATTTTCTCAGAATAAAATAGATTTGTCATTTTTTCTTCTGCATTTTAAAAACACTGGCCTGCAAAGGTGAATGTACAATTTGTGTTGTATCTAATTTGAAATGAATGGCATGAAAATTTGTATAAGTTTAACACAAACATAATTTTTAGTGAGGGGGGGGGGCATTCTTGGCAGAAGAAAACAGTACAACATTTATATGTGAAAAAAGTGTTGAGAAAACATTACCAAAAAGGGTTCTAATAATGAATGTATTCCTGTTCCTATCAACTGCAGTGCATTAGAGGCATCAAATTTCTATGCTGCCAAGTTGATAGACACCTTAACGGAGACCAGGCAATGAGTAACTCTCATTCCAGCTCATGTAAACTCCTTTTAAGAATTGAAGCTGAAATATATCAACCAAGTAGCCCCAAATATGCTCTATCAAATTCAGTAATGGAGTTGGCCATTTTTTTCATTTCAAAGTGTGATCCTCAAGATTGTCTTCAGCGAGCACAATTCAATGAGGTTGCATATTATTGTATATATACCAAGATGAATTTGTTACCAATAGCAGTGGCATGTAGGGGAATATATCAATCACTGTCATGTAGTGTCATCAGTCATGCACAAAACAAACCCATGAAATTGCAAAAGTTTAAATATTGACAATTATCTATATATATAAAGGAGAAAAGCGACTCACTCACTGACTAATCACGATATCTCCGGAACTGTTCAACCTACAGACTTGAAATTTGGTAGACATGTTCCTTTCATAGAGTAGACATCAGCTAAGAACGGATTTTCCGAAATTCGAAACGCAGAGGGCATTACGTGGAAAAAAGGGGCGTTATAAATAATTGTTTCCATGTTTAAACTACTCAATGTACAATTTTGAAATTGGGTAAGCATATTCCTTTTATACAGTAGATATCCGCTACAAAATAAATTTGGTGAAAATCGACCCCCAAGTGGCGTTGCAGGGGCGTTATAGATAATTAGTTCCATTTTTAAACTATTTGACGCACTGTGTTTAAATTTGATAAATAGATTCCTTTCGTAGAATAATGATCAGTTACAAAACCGGTTTTGTGAAAACAGACTTCTAAGTGGGCATAATAGATAAATATATCCGTTTTTAAACTACTTCACCTACCTGCTTGAAAATTGGTAGGTAAGTTTCTTTCATGGAGTAAATATCCGCTACAAATTGGGTTTTGGGGAAATTGACCCCCAAGGGGTGTTGCGGGGCGGGGG
>BMAO01007193.1:0-21293 GCA_019973975.1 Trichonephila clavata
TTATTTTACTCTAGAATATTTTTTTGATTATATTTCTTTTTAAACTTAAATCATCATTAATTCTCTATCTCCTCGTTAAAAATGTTTAAAATAAGATAATGTGAGTAAATACTCCACTATACCCACATAAAATAATTTCTGAAAGTTGCTTCAACCCTTCAATGTACTTTTCGAAGATTAAGAATTGCTTGGGCTTAAGAAATAGAGAAATTGTCTTAAGGTGTTGTGAAATGTGTCGAAAAAGTTAGATTTCCACCGAAATAATATTTACAAAACTTTAAGAAAAAACACTCGGGAAAAAAGCGATAATATCAATTTATGACTAATGAGATGATTGTGAAAAATGGTTTATCAAATCCGAATATTTTTAGTAGCCTTTTATTTAATAAATGTCAGGTGCTGATCCTCTACCTGATTATTAACTTTGTCCAAATGTATTTTAGAAAATTAAGTTGCACAAGGCAATAGTAGTGCTTTATGTAGTAGTGTTGTTCTAATATTTGAGAAAATAAAAAAGTCTTTGAATTGGTATTCATGTGTTTTAGAGAACTAATAAGTATTAACTAACTAGAAAAAAAAATTATTTGGGTATTATACCGTTTATGCTCTTTGAGTTTAATTTTTGGGATGTTAAAGCAATAGATTAAGCTGACTATAAACACAATTTTTCTGATTTCACAACCATAATGGAACAATAAGTGGTAAGACAGATGAACTAGTCTTGGAAATTTATTGAAAACTAAATAGAGATTTTTTAAAATTTCACTGAATTTTGATAACCTTACAAAGACGTAAAACTGAATGCATATATATCCTCTTAAAAACTATAAAAATAACAATTTAATCATTATCTGTAAGCCTAATGAATATTAATAAGGGCTAAGACAAGCCACAAGGTTTCGAAAGACATCAATGGTTCGTAATCTTTCTAACAGCATTACCTTAGAAATTTGAATATAAAAAAATTTTAGAGGGTCAAAAAATGGGAGAGATGTTCGAGTTTTGGGACCCTGGATTAACTTCATATAGCAGCACAATTCTTCGAATATTTATTTCTAGAACAAAAAATCTTTTTTAAGGCATTAAAATTTTTTCTGAATTTGATATATTCCTTTTCTTAAAAGGTTATTGCATTACTTTAAAAAATTTAAAAGGCATGAGCAAAAATCTGACAAGAATTTTAAGGGAGGAATGGGAAAAGTGCGAGGTAAGGATCTTCTGGAAGTGTTTTTCAATACAATTTCCTAAATAATAACAATAAAAAAGTTCAGTTATTATATTAAGATAACTACTTAACGATCCGGTTTAAAATTGAAAGAATAATATTGAATATTAATTTATGTATTTCTTATAAATTTGAAAATACGAGGTACGTTCCGAAAGTAAGTTTTGTCACTTTGCTTTTGCACGAAAACTTTATTTCCAAAAAACACATCATGACATCTTGAACTACACATCTTGCACTATTTTTCGACATATTAGCCCCCAACACTGAGGCATTTATGATAGCGTGTAATCTGAAGATATCACTCTGCTAAAATAGATACCCTGTGATTGCATTGCCACACAGCCTGCTCCACATTAGCATTGTTTTTGAAGTTCTGAGAGTGAGACTTTCAATGCAAGGGGAATAGGTGAAAGTTCGATGAGGCAACGCTGTTTTCATTCGGAAGGATGCCCACTTCGACCTTCATTCTCCACAGTCTGTTTTTCTTCTGCTTTATTCAGGGACCAACCATTTGACAAGATGTGACCTTTTCACCATATACGATTTGTAGACGCTCATGGACGACGGATGCAATAATTCCTCGTGCCTATTTATATACCCGATATCAGCGTGCACTTCCATTGGTGATCACGTTGTACGCACACGTCTACCTGTCATCGTGATTTGCACTCGAATCATCTAGTACACGCTGGTCTACTGTTGCTCTTTCTTCTTCGACGCTCTGTGTACGTGTGATTTGTTCTACGTTGATACTTCTTCCATCTTTGAACCCGTGACGGATGGGGATTGTTTTTTTTACCGGGTGTAACGTAATGACTCCAGGTTTACTTAAATTTCTGGGTAGCGAGATGCATCACACAGCTTTAGTAAAAATACTTTTTTACTTACAATTTTTAAGCATGTAATCACATATAACTATTGTTCCTCGTAAGTAAACTTATAGATGTAGTTTGCGGATACTTTGTTATTTCCTCGTCATGTAGGTTGTCTCCACCGTATCTCGTAACGTCCAAGATCCGCTAAAATAGACAAGCAGAAGCCCCCCCCCCCTTTTCGCTTGTTTCGCTGGTGTCCCCGGTCACTTTCCTACCGTCTTCTTAAACCTTCTCGGCCGCACTCTCTTACAGCTATTCAATTCTCGTTTGGGAAAAACATGAACTTGCACAAGGCATCCCTAGTCGAGGTTCCAAATTTCCGTGGCTCTTTCGGGACAAAGTCCCGTATGACCCACAACTATCTTGTCGCCATATGTAGAAAGTCATATGGTCATATGATATCAATATATAACTTCGACACATTCCTGGCATTTCTTCCTCATACTAGCCCACCATCCTGTCCACAGATGTATAGCACGGCCACTTGTTAGATGAAACAAAAGAATGAACAGCAGCTGAAACAAGTGTGCCTTGTCAATAGCCCACTTTGAAGGCCGTATGTTTCGCCTCATCACCTGGGGTGGTGGGGATAAAAAGAGTGGTAGTAGACAGCTGGCTAAGAAAAATCGTTACACTGGTGTACTGTTTTTCTTTTCAATAAAAAATGGCGAAAATTTCGTTCGGAACTTCCTTTGTATAGTCAAGTTTTTGTTTTTATTTCGCATCATGTTTTCTTTAAAACAAGTTTTATATTTAATGAAGAATATAATTGGTTCCTACTCATTCTTATTTATATTAGTTTCTTCCTTAATTATATTGTTATGTTTTATAAAAATAATTTACATTTACGAACCGAATAATTTTATCAATTTTAAAGTTCAAGGCAGAATGTCATTTGACATTAAAGATTTTTTATTTTTTATTCAGGTTGATTCTTTTTATCTTGTGCATTTTCGATTATACTTGAAACTTCTGAGGAATTTTACTTGAGAAAAAAAGAATGTGAAAGTATGCTTGTTAAGTGCTATGTCTGTCAGTCAGTGAGAAATTCTAACGATGAAAACTTACAAAGTGGAATGTTTTGCCCTTTTTTAAGATTAGAGAAAAAAATGCTGGGTTTCTATATAAAATCATCATGGTTGGTTTAATTCAGTCACTCAACCATGAATCCTCAATTCAAGCAATTGAAGTTAAGGGAAAGAATCTTTTTGGAACTTATTTTTTATTCATTCTGGTACTTTTATGGTGCCAAGAGTTTTAAATAATCTAGTTAAGTTAAAATTTTCGCTCCATTTACATTTTCTAACCACGAAAAAAAGGAAGTTTTCCTTAGTTCGTTGTATTCTTCGCTTCTAAAAATAAAGTTTTAACCAAGAAAACTGGTAACTTAACATAACGTGACAAAAGAAAAGCGTTAGAGTAGATTACAAAAAATTCTTTCAGAAAATGCGAAGTAGAGTAAATGAAAATTCTTTCCGAAAAGCAAATCTTTTCTTACAAGCATCGGAGGATTTTAAACACTTAAAATTTGCTTTTTATGTCAGTTCAATACACAAAAGATTCCTCTGTCCTTTTATTGCTGCGACAAGGCTTAGAGTGCCCTTATACGTGATACCAATGAAGATGTCCTAAAGATTCGAAGGTTTTGATTAAAAACCGATGCTGATTGATTGAAAGTACTTTGTGAGTTGATTTTCGATTGGCATTTCATGTTTATCAGGAAGAGGAGAATTTTTTGAGTTTTGTGAACTTGAGGAAAGAAGAAGAGATTTTTTCGACAGTGGAGAAAGAAATGAAGTGAGAAAAAATGAGATTCTTGAAAGAATTTCGAAGCAGAAAAGGAAAAAAACAACAACTCCAAGCTACTCACTCTGGATATAGATAGATTTTTCTTCTGAGGAATGAAAGAACAATTTCAAAAGGAGACCGGAAAAATATAGGAGTGAAAAGTTTGCGCTAACCATCAATTCTGTCTTCAAAAGAACTGTAGATTGATGGAAAATATGTTATTTACCTTCTTATATGTTAGAGTAAATGGCAAAAAGTTTAGTTCCACCCAGTAATTTGTCTAATAATTTGCCAACAAAGCTTAACAATTTGTGCCCGAGTCAAAAATAATGTAAGCTCTTCTTGCTGTAACAGAAAAAGGGAGCGAATACTTTACAACTTCCGAAAAGATACCGTAAAAGCTGAAAGTAGTAAGATATTTATACAAGTGGTAAAAAAAACTATTCTTCGCAACACTATAAAACCATAGCATTAATTTGTTTATGGAATCAGAGTATATGGAATAACCCATTGTATGAAAAAAACTGAATACAGAATCATTATATATATATAATTGTTCGAAATATTACATATATAGGAAACAAACATGCTATTAGATTTTTGCAAAATCTTAGATGAAGAAGATTAACTTCATAATTATCATGGGGGTTCTCTGGATATAGTATCATAATCAAAATACGTTGATGATGAGATCAGAGATGGTATGTTGAAAATTATACAGTTTAATAGATACACCTTAATAAAGCTTATTTTTGTCACTATGTCAAATTCTCATTTAAAACAGAAACCAGTGTGCTTTAGACCACACGACTGAAGTAAAACTTCTTTAGCTCCATCTATATGTATGTATATATATACGTTTATTATATGTATATATGTATAATATATACATGTATATTCATATACATATATTAATTTTCTACAAATATTTAAATTTATTATGGGTTTTCATCGATAAATTAATATTGTTGAATAGATTTTTTATTTTTATTCATTATTTTCATTATCGCATACATCAGTAATTACTGTGGTTGATTGTAAGACCGAGACAATAGGCTTATGGTATGAGAAATAAGATACATATGTTTTCGAATGAAAATTAGCCCAGCATTTCTAATATCTTCTGTAGCAATTTCAACTATTTCATCTGGTTCCTGTTGTTTAAGCAGTGTTTTTCGTGCTATGAATTCTCGACCACGTTCTGCAGAAGTTTTTGGTGCTTTATTCAACCTATAATTTCATAATTTTAGTTTGGTAAACTAAAATTATTATCAGAGGCATGAATGATTATAAAAGTAAAATAAAAATTTATTTACCTAACTCCAATAATTTGTCTCGGTTTTTGTACATGATCTATAATGGGATTTTCATCATCAACTTCCATTTGATTATTGTCATGTTCAATCACGATGCCACCAATTATTTGGAATGGTGAACCTCTACAATTAATAAGTATTTTATTATTTACATATTAGTAAATTTTATGTTATCCTATTTTAAAAATTTGCTTAAGTAAATTGTAGAAACGCGAGGGCGTAATATGGAAGAATAATATGGAGAAAGAGAGAGAGAGAGAGACAAGAAAAGGACAGATAATCAATTGCGCCCTAATGTCGAGAGTAGAATGCTGCGTATTAGTAGAGAAAGTAGACAAGGAAAATGGAATGCTAATTATGACGCTACGACGCCAGCAACTCCTACAGTGTGATACAGACCTACAGTGTGTGCTCTCTCTTGCCCCTACAGTAATATACGAAATGTAATTATCTTTCTTTCTATCTTCACTAACTTATATCTCCCTCTCAACTTCCGTTCGCCTCGCCCGATCACACTTTTCGTAACGCTCTCATCACGCATTCACCAACTTACTCCCCAAGTCAAGCGTGCTTGAAGAAATTTTACTTCAAAATGCGAAATGCAACTTTTTGATATTTTTTTTTCACATTTTTGTCTTAATTAAGTTCTAAAATCAGAATTACGTAATTTTTCGTTGATTACTGAGTCAGACTAAGGTGCTACATTCCGAGATATTTCATAAAACCTTTTAAGTTGCTCAACTCGATTATATCTATCGGCTTATACAAAAACCTGATGCTGTGTACCCATTGGGAACTGTGTCTGTGTATAGCCTCGCATTTTGTGATCTTTCGTGAAAGTAATAAATAAATGCTATATGTTACTGTCCTCCAAATGGCATTGAAAGTGTGTTTCATTTTTGAAGATTATTCTTTAACTTCGAATTGGGCTGCGTTATTTGTATTTTTCGGAAAAGAAAACCCGGTTTTGTAGCTGTAAACCCTTACCAGATAAGCTCAGTCTCCCTTGGATGACCCCCCCCCGATTTTTTACTAAATACAACAAAGGTCTTTATCTTTCTCTATATAAAAACTTTTTTCGTGATGCTGTAACAAATTTATTACGTACTACCGCAAGATAAGTCGCCAAGTTGGCCACCTCGATTTAGAACGTGTCGTACGCTCTGAATTGACAACCATGTGCTTCGTTTCATATAATGTCGCCAAGCTCTCGTAGAAAAATATTGCAATGATTGCCTGAGCTGAAATCGTTGCGTGAGAAAAAAGGCGCTGTCTCATACAAAAACTTATTAATAATCAACGAGCCTAAATATTCAACTTTCCAGGAAGCTGCAAGAGCTGCAGGTTTATCAAAATCTGAGAACTTTATCAATGGAGTGTTGGGTAATTGGATGAATTTAACTAAAAAGAAGCCCCAAAAACAAATTTTGCGAAAAAAATAAAAAAATAAATGGAACTACATAATAATATAAATAAAAATTTTACAATTTGAGCAATATGAACAGTTGTATAATTTGTACAGGGGGGTTGTTCTAGTTTTTTTTTAATAAAACAAAATGCTTAAAAGTTTCTATTAAATTATTAATCTTTTCTGCAAACATACGTGTATACACTGTCAAGTTTTTCAACAATTGTTCTTCAAAAGTTGTTTTGTAATGTAATCTTTTGGACATTTCTTTCATTGATTTTACGAATTGAGGTGAACAGCCGAATGTTAATGGAAAAAAGCGATCCATGGATTTCTGTTTTAAGTGACATTGGATAGATTTTTTTAATGTACCCATTGTCTCTGCATCTTGATTTTATAGCGATAAATCGTAAAAAATGGCTATTTTGTCGAAACTCTTATACAATGAAATTGTAAGAAATATTGGACAATATAGCAGCCCAGAAATAAATATTTTATTACAGAATAGAAGAATAAAAGAAAGTATTTTCAAGAGTTGTAGAACTGAATTTTCTTGTATGTTTGTAATCTGTTGATTGCTTATGGATACAGTACCTGAAAATGGCCCGTGTGAAGCATAAGTGGAGCGATCCCAAATGCAACCGAAAGCATAAAAAATATCACCAAGACATCAAAACTGCATATATTACAGAATCTACATTTTGTTCTTGCAGTCCGGATCCTTTAGGTGTGGTTCGCGTATTTTCTATGATACACGGATGACTGGCACACGAAAAATGATGAAATGGAAAAAATAGCAACAGAAGTATTTCCATACTACAACTCTTTATAAAATGTCCTTAAAATATTTAAGCTATGGAGGAAACAAAAAAATCTGTGCAAATGTTCTGCCAGACTTGAAAATGCAGGAACTATGTTCACAAATTCTTGAATTTAATGAGATACTTTAAATTTGAAGACTTCAATTACAAGTATATGAAGGCTATAAGGACATGTACAAAATATTTTACAAGCATATGTAGTATAAGGTGCTGTTAAATTTTTTGCTTTAGAACTTTTTGTGAGAAACCTCAGTGAAAATAAACATTGGGGGAATTCTTTGAAAGAACCAGAGTATATGGAGTTGGATCGTAGTATTGCACTTCTAGGGTAGTACAAATTGTTTCGTATTATTAATGTCAGCAAAATACCTCTTTTTAAAGTACAGCAATACTCCGAGCTTACGCGATAAGTGTGACTGAGAGAAAACCGCGTAAATCGGGGTATGATTTCGCACATAAATGCGTATAAATTATTTTTATTTGGAGACTTAGAAGAAAAACAATAATAATTAAGAACATTTTTTAAAAATAAAATCTTAGATAACTCAAATACAAAATAGCAAACCGAAGTTATCTTGATGTAGAAGGTTTCTTTAAATCTAACAAGGTAGTTTGTCTGCTCAAAGATTTGTTATCCTCCCGCAAAATTTCCTCGTAACTTACTAATATTTTTTATTCCTTGTTTTTGTTGTAAAAATATGCTCATCGTTGGAGTCTATCATTTTCAAAATTTGTAACTCTTTTTAAATTAAACTAAGGCCTACTTTTAAATTTACAACCATCATTCGATCTTCTTATTGACTCAAGACTCAAGTCTTTCAATTGTTTACTCTTGCTCATGAATTTCTATGAGCTCATCAATTGTCAGCTCCTGATTATGGGAATCCAGCTGTTATTGAACGTCTTCACTATCCACTTCTAAATTTATCTGACTGGCAAGATCGACAGTCAATCACATTACCAATTTCACCAGTTTCACCCATTTTTTTTCTCATACAAAAGACGAATCGGTGAGATTTAAAAATCGTGGAACTCCGGGTTTGCGTAAGTGAGGGTAGCATAAATAGAGGTATTACTGTAACGGAGTAGTTCATTATTACATCTACAATTTGAATTGTGCTGAAAAATACCTTTAAAACAAGGTTGAGACAGGGAATAACTAAGCAAGAGCGTCGTTTTTAGCAATTCTTTATAAAAAGGAAGGATCACAGAAAGGATTTGCAGTACTTGTGAGTATGTATGAAACGTACAACATTTGGCTTAAAGGACTTTCAACTGCAACTTGTGCAACTAATCACTTCTGAAAATTGAGACATTTTTTTATTTAAAAAAAATATAACCTTTTGTTATTGGATTAAATAGTTAAATGTTTTGTACTATTAAAATGCCGAATCGCATTTTGTTTGTCTTATCTAGTGAACTCCTTTATATAGCTTGTAAATTTAGGATAGATCTAGCTATCCTAGCTGAATTTAGAGAAGGTTAATTAACCAAATATGAAATACAATGAAAGACACTTCGGTGATAAGCAGAAGATTTGGATTCATAGATTGCGGTAACGGTTCAATGGTTAGCCTTTAAATTTCTTTTTGAACAGTTGGTTTTTAATTATCATAACAATTTAAATGAATGATTTTATTTTGATGTACATTTATAAAAACTTCAAAAAGAGAGAAAATGCATCTTTTTCTGATTATAATTTTTAAGATAGCTTTTAATTTTCTAATTTTTTTTAAATGATATATTTGGACACTTTTTGGTAATTTAATAAAATTTCTGTGAATTCTAATGCGTTGTATTGCCATTGTAGTCTGTTTTTATTCAAAGTAATGTATCTTCAATGAAAGGAAATATGGATTTGTTACAGTACTAGAATACTCAAATTTCTTCACCCACACCCTTCGATGGTGTGATGGGAAAGTTTGAAGGGTGGGGTGCAAGTTCAGGCATTATACTTGTCAGTTTGTGTGTGCATGTGGGACTGTGGCTTAACCCCTTAACTGCCAATGAAAAGTTACACGATTCGCTCTCCAGCGACTCCGTTTTTCACATAGGTGCAAGTATGCAGTGTATTTGGGGGAAGAATAAATTGAGGTTATGCGAAGAGCGATTCGCTATACTGCGCAAACATTTGTTTTAATATCTGTGTCTAGAAAGAAAGAAAGAATGAATTGAATGATAGAAGAGGTCGAAAATAGAAGGATCATAGGTACCGTTCGTGAAGTGTTACAAAGACAGTAAATGGAAAAGGAAAAATACTAGGCACTCGGATTTGACACTTATCACTAAAGAAGGTGAGGAGGGAGGGAAAAGAAAGACATAAATGAGCACATTTTTCTTTGAAATAGGTAAATCCTTTGCAAACACGGTCGAGGTCATTTTGTTGCATTCGGAACAGTTTTACTGATAGCAGTGCGAATAAAGGATTCACATTTCAGAAAAACGTATATATACGTTCGGGGCGTTTAACGCACCTCTTGAGAAAGACGTATATATATGTCTGTGGTACTTAAGGGTTAAAATTACGATGTCTGTCACCAATAGGCCTCACGCTTCTTTGAAGTGTGTCGTTAATTAATAATTAATCAATCAATGTCCTTTCGTACTAAGAAAAAAATGAAAAACGACAAAGATATCACTTATAAAAGCAAACAATGTGTTAATAAGGCTTTTTTCATACTTTAAACAATTTGTAATTTATTATATGTATATTAAAAGCAGCTGGAAATTACTAGTATCCTCATTAAAATTATAATTACAACTGAAATTCCGAATAATTCTTTAAATTTATTCGTGAATCAATAATTCAATATTTCCAATCACAAAGATTTTTAAAATTCTTTAGTAGAATGTAAACAGTTTAAATATCGGTATGTGTTCACGAAAAAGCTTGTTTTCTTAAAAAATAAATGAGATGAATAGTGCTCTGGAATTCAAGACAAGAAAAGATTCATTCAAGAAAGGATTTTTTTTTGTTGCTATACTATAATTATACATATAAATTCAAACTTTTCAATTTTTTTCTTCAGAGATAAACTTCATGTCTCAATTGTATTTTAAAAAAAAATACCGATAACTAGGTTTGACAATCAGAGTAAAATACTTATTATAATCATAATAGATAATACAACATTATGAAGAAAAAAATTAAGAAAGGAAACGGTTTGGATAAAATGTTGTTCAAATTAGTTTTGGCAAAAAATATTAGCAGTTTTTTTAAAGATCCACTATTTGTTCAACGTACATCCCCTCTTTTTCTTCCACTTTCTTTTCCAAAGAATAAAGCTACACTTATTATTTTTTTATTTCTTCTTTTTGTCAGTAAGAACAACGATGAACTCTATTAACTATGTGTAATGAATTGAGTTTTCTAAACGAACAAAAAGGAATAGGAAAAGAATGAAGAAGAAACATCTTGCATTTTCAGCATTCAATTGTTAATATAAAGAAAGGAGCTGAAATTTTTTTTCCAGTTCTTCGAAATCAACATCCGTTTTTCAGCACCAGCCTTTTGTTTATCTCTGAAGGCAATGCTTTGATGCTTTACTCCGAGAAAAAACGCATTAACTGCAAAAAAAGTCACAAATGAACTTGTCAATTTTTCAAGACAACAGCAAGCGTCGTTGCGTGTCCGGGAGAGCGTCGCAAACCAGGAAAACAGGATTCTGGCAGATCTCCCACTTATTGCTACTTCAATCGATACCCCTCTCTCGCAGAGAAATCCGCTACGCAAATCGCTGTGAGATAAATTCTGTCTTTCGGAGTGTGACACTTCATCCTGCTCTTCCTTCCAGGAAATGTCCCTTAAAAATAATCTTTGCAGTATTTGTGACTGGTGAATGGCAATAGCAGGGCATTGCAATCACTCATCTGTTTCGCCTGTTGTTTCATTTTCAGCGTATGTAACAGTTAGATTTCCGTTTTATTTTAAGGTTCTATTTTTTATATTCGTGCGGAAGGTATAAAAATACAGTCATCTTTCATTTACACTGTTCATTGCTAAGTGTTCGAAGTTGTTATGTGTTTCGATTTTAGAACTCCACAAATAATTAATTTTAACGAATATTTCGAATTGTAGCACATAATCCCTTCAGAAGCTTTACCTTTTTTTTAACCCGTGAGTTGTTAAGAAAAAATACAGTTCACACTCTTAAGCCCTTATCTCTCTATTTTTTTCTCTTATTAATCATAAGTGATTTTGATATGCTTTGAAAAAGTTCTCTTGTACCCCAATTTTAGAAGTTCTATGCGTAAATTTACTTTACAAAAATTCCTGAAGTAATTTGTGCAGTATTTGAGACTGGTGAATGGCAACAGTTACAGCAAGTCAAATTACTCATCTGTTTTGCCTGTTGTTTCATTTTGACCGTATGTAAAAGTTAGATTATCTGTTTTGTTTTAAGGTTAATTTTTTAAAATTCGTGCTGAAGGTATAAAAATGCAGACATTTTTCTTATTTAATTTGTTCATTGCTGAGTGATCAAAATTATTCTGTATTTCGTTCTTAGAATTTTACAAACAATTCATTTCCATATAAGTTTCGAATTATAACATAGAACTTCTATGAAGCTGGTATTCTAAAAATCTTAACGCTTTTCACATCAGGAATTTTGCAAACAATTCTGTTCTCGTTTTTATTATTATTATAATTCTATTTAAGTTCTTAAGATTTTTCCTTACCTCTTAAAATGATTTTAATGAATCCATATCCAGTTTTAGGGCAATTTTTAAAGAAGTACAATTGGGTTCTCATAAAATATTAATATTGTAAATAAAAAAATAGTTTCTAAGCAATTGTTCAAGACATATTTTGATTTTCAATTTCTTTTCAATAGCTGATTCAAAAATAGAGGAGTTATTAACACTTTCATTATTTATCAGATGCCGTTGCTATGGGCCATTTTTAAGTTGTTTTTGCGATATGTGGAATGGTGTTTCTTTTCTTCTTAACAATAAAAGACGCAGTAATTAGCATTACACCATTTCTGCCTTCCTAGTCAATACTTAAAAATGTTAATAATATACGAGGCATGTCCGGAAACTAAGAACTGTTTTGAGAAACCTCGCATAAAAGTTTTTTTTAAACAATTTGAAGGCAGTCTAGTGAGGTGCTGTTATACGTATTCGTCGGATTTTTATTTCTCTAAAGATGACTGAACAACTTGAGCAGAGGTACTGCATCAAGTTTTTTGTCAAAGGCTTGGGATTTTCTACGTGAAACAATTCGTAAGATTCAACAAGTGTTTGAAGACGATGCTATGGGAGTCACACAAATTAAGGAGATGTTTAACTGATTCAAAAATATCCGCAAGCAGCTAAAGAAAGATCAGTGTTCTGGGAGACCACGAGCCGTTAATGAAAGATGGAAAATCTGGTAATAAAAGATAATCGTTTAACCGTAAGAGAACCAGGTGAGATCAGTACTAGGTCTCCCTATGCAATTTTGTATTCTCATGTGCAAAGCGGCAGTGAAATTTGTTCCCAAGCTTCTGTCAGTGAAACAGAAAAACTCCGTCTTGCAGTTGCACAAGACCTACTGTGGACCCTACCAACGCGGAACATGGCTTCTTGCGGCTCGTTGCTGTTTCTAAAAAGGAAAATTCCTTTAAAAGGATCCTTTTTTCAAAGTAGAGATGAGATAAGGCAGAACGTGATGGTGGAGATGAACAGCATTCCAAAAGAAGACTTCTAGAAGAGTTTTTGGCAGTGGAAGGATTTGCGTGTGAAAGTGTAAATGACCTACTTTTAGTTTAATTAGGATCCTATTCCCACAAAGTACTTAAGATATTTTTACTAGCAAAAGGTCGGATACTTTCTGAACAGACCTTATATTTGCTTTTAGATTTTTGTAATAGAGGAAAAGAGAGTGTAAAGAAAAAGTTTCATTTATAATATTGCTTGGAAAAACGCACATTTTTGTTTTTAATAATATTTGGCTCTAAAGAGCTATACAATATAATCTTCAAACGAGTTTTAAAATATTAGAGGCTCCTAATATAAAGATATGTTTTCAAGAGTAAAAGTCCTCGGTCTTTATTATTCATTTTTCTCTACCTACTTTATTTCTTGGTTGATTGTCAACAGGGAATCCGTGGTTTGCAACTGATGTCATATATTTTTGTCCTCTATTTTATTAGTCTAGAAAAATGTCAATCAAATTCAAACTTTTGAATACATGTCTAAATCGTCAGAAAGGAAGACAGAATTTATTATTTCATAAAATACTCCTTCCAAAACTGATATACAAAGAATGGCAGAAAAATATTTTCATCTTAATTTATAAGAAATAAAATAACTATGTTCATATATATATATATATATAATATATATATAATTTCCAAGTTTTTGTTTTTAAAAGCGATACTATTCGTTCAGAAAATTGCTTTTTTTCTGAGATCATTAATAATTTCGTCAAGAGTTTAATTCGTTACATTTAAAGATATGTTTTCTTTATTAGTTTATGTTACAAATCAACATTAATTTAGTTTTTATGTTATTTTGGCGTGTAATTTTGCTTAAAAAACCCATAAACTTCATATGAATTTCAAAGTCCTCGGATGGATGTCCTCGTGATCTTATCATGGTTCAAGTTGCTGATCAATAATTTGTTATTCGTTTTATAATGCAAAATTCTCGTAGTAGAATTCCAAAAACTCGGCACTCAATAACCCGGTGGTCCGGATAATTCGACCACATCCTCGCAGGTCAAAAGACCTCACGTACAAGCTTGGTTGAGCGAAACAAGGAGTGCAGTACGGAAGACAGCAGGGCATTACGTATTTCTTTTTTTTAAAAAAAAGTACCCAGTTTTTGCAAAGTCGGCTACTTACTTTTCATTATAGTCAGCTTTATACCTTCATAAAATATTTTTCTGAGGTGTGTCTGATCAGGTAAATTACTGTTCACCAGGGGTGTCAAACTCGTGGTCCACAATGAACATTTTGGTGGCCAGGTCAATATATTTGTGCACATTAATTTATAATAAAATATCAACATTTCTCCCGAAATAGGAAAGATAGTAGCAGAAAGAGAGATGTCCAGTGTCAGGACGTAAACATTAATTTTCTCTTGTCCTTTTATTTCTGTTTACTATAATATATTATTCAAAATAAACTCACGTTTCTATGAATATGGATTTCGTTTACGGCCCACATAAGGTTAAACATTGTTTGCTTGGCCCAAGTTAGCCTATGAGTTTAAGGCCCTTGCTGTACACAATGTATTCATTAATTTTAATTTTCTTGTATAAATGCTCTATGCCTTCATCAAGTACGTACTTTTCCTTTATTTAAGGCTATTTAGGCAGTCTACTTTCTGTTGTATTCTCAAACAAACAATACATGCAAGCACAGTACAATATTTTTTGAGGAGCTACTTAATCCCATTCTCAACAACCCGGTATTTTTACAAACTCAGCCACCTTTCAGTCCTCTTTAGGCCGGACTTTCGGGACTCTACTGTACTACTGATAAAACTCATAGTAAATTGTTCTCAGATCAGTAATTTTTTCTCCTATTAATTACTTAATTTCTCTCATTATTAACGATTTTAAATGAAAAACAGTCGATATGTTTTTAATAATAAAATTAATTAAGGAAAAACAAAGGAAAGATGAGGATTATATCTTTTTTATCACCCCTAATTATTTATATTCAAATATATATATATATATATATATATATATTATTCCTACTATACAAGTTATTATTAGTTCTCTCGAAATGATAATTTTAAAAATCGGATATTTACTAATCAAGGAGGGAGTCCAAAAGATACTATTGGATAGTAATTGGAAATATATTTTCAAACTTCTCTAAAATAGTAAACACCGTTATAACAGAATAAACACTTTTTTACATTACATACTATGTGCTTAATGAAAGAAATTATAAAATTTGTGCGAAGTTCTAGCATGCTTCTAGCTGTCTCACCTGAATGCAAATTGATGTGAAAAGTTTAAATAAACGCTTATTATAAAGTTTGTTTACCCACTTTTTCATTCTGATCCCTTTTAAAATTTGGTAACTAAATAAAATTTTTTCAACTATGTGACAAAGTTCATACGTGTAACAATGAGACGGAAATATGTTTCAAGCTCCAATTAGAAGGAAAACAGGTGGAACCGTGACTCTTTCTAGTGGCAAGATCAGAAAATATAACTGTATTGCAACTATATTTCTTTGTTGTTGTTGTTGGCGTGTCCATATGATGAGCAGAATAATAATAAAAAAAATCTTTAGATCGCTCTGAAGCTGTCGAAGACAGCTTCGGTAACCTCAACAGCTTTATCAGAGAAGATCAAATCTTCTGGGTCTTCTGGGCTGATCTTGAAAATCCTGGCTTGAATTGCTGGGCAGCTGAGGATATGTTGTGGAGACAAATTGAACATTAAGGGAGTTTGGACAGTGATTTGTGTAACTTCTTTGTCCATCAGTTGAGATTTTCATTCCTTTTACGTGCTTTGTTCTAAGTCTAGTTATTACTGATGCCATTGAACGATTGCTATTCAGAGCTGAATAGCCTTCGGCTGGCAACGTCGATGAGGGTCGTGAAATTAGATGATTGAGGGCAAGATCTGGATTCTTTGGCAAGTCTATCGGCTCTCTCATTACAGAAGATATTTATATGGGCTGGTATCCATTGTAGCGTGCAGGATCTCTTTTCTGTGATAATTTTGTCGATAGATTGGATAATTTTGGGGCTGATTTGGCACTTGACCTTCTGGATGGCTCGCAGCACAGATCTTGAGTCTGTGAAAATAACGATGCCGCTGGATTCTTCGAATCTTTTTAAAGGAAAATCTCCAATGCACTCTTGATAGCAATGAGTTCACATGTGTTTATATATTACATTATATTTCTTTACATACTTAAAATAGATGTGTATGTTGAATTCCGAAATAATTCTAAAATGTATGTAATTGCAGTTTTTTTTGTCAGTGTTTATATATACATACAAAAGAGCTAGGAATATTTTCACAACAAAATATGTTAACCACAGTAAAAATATGTTTTTTCTTCTTAATATTTTTGAATTTCTTTTTACTGCTATTCATGACAATAATAAAATAAAATTCTATGTTATAAATTATTATCATATTTCATTTTGTCGCTTATTTTATTGCGTTCTTTATCAAGTTGACTGCTTCGAAGTAGTTTTTTGTTTTATTTGCGACACACTGCAATCGGTCCACATTCTTCCCAAGAGAAATTGTGGGGACCTAGACCAATTTCTCTTAAAAGTCCTCTAGGGAGATATTTATTTTCTCAATAAATCAACTGCTGCAAGTTTTTTTCCCTTCGGTATTCACCACAGATTATTGCTAATTATCTTATTTTTGAGATATAGCTCTGGTGTGTTACGGGAAGCAAAATTATTAAAATAATTTATTTTGCTATACTGTAGTGATTTATTTGGAAAAAAACATTACTGTATCGCAAAATGTCTAAATATTGTCTGTAAGAACACAACAGAATATTTACATTCTTTTGAATAATTTTGGATCCCAATGTAATTTTAATTAATATTTTATTTGCTATAACATGAAAATAATTCGAAAAGATTGAATCTTTTCGGAAATATTTAAACGATTTTTCAAACAGCAATGGAAATCATTTGCTGCAAACGTATTTGAATTTTTTTTGTGCACTACACGCTACAAATTAAACAATTATTTTGTCAAAATAATCTGTTTTCAGCTTGAAAATGTTTAGTTTTTATTACTAACATATTCCAAAACCATTTTAACGAAAAGAAATGATAAAAATATTTAAAAAATTTGCTTAAAAAGCAGCATTGGTGATACTATTAAAAATAAAATAAATTTTTCAACATGAAAAAAATTATTTTGCTGCATTGCTAATAGAAAAAAAAATTCATAAATCTTTCAAACTATTTGAAGCACTGAAAACGAGAAATAAGAAACAATTTTAACCGAAACAAAGCAAGGTAAAAGTAGGAATATACCTACGGAGAGGGATGAAAATTGACGCATAATGTTGTCCTTTTGTTAAATAAAGCGAGTGAATAAGGAGAACATGCATAGAATAAAAAGAAGCGATTAAAATATAAGAATAACTGAATAATTTATTCAAAAATTTGAACTCGGCAACCTGTGGAAATCAATTACGCGTTGATTTTTCTTTGGCCTGGATTCAAGCGTGATATATACAGCAATTTTCTAGATTGGTTTCAGGCGCTATTCAATCAAGTTTAAATGTAATCTGTGATAAGAGATCAGACGGCTTAACTGATCAAGGAATATTTGGCAAGTAGTGTCTTACCGGGATATTAATTTTTCTGGAGGGCAAATCCAAGACAGCACAAAAAGAAACACAAGGGGGACGTAAAATTTCGTCTACATACCATTGTACTGCAAGCATGCTACAATTAACGAGCAAAGAGGTCTAGTTATAAAAGGAAATGGCAGTCAAAACCGTAATGTTATGTTGTAAGTTTGTGGTATAAACAATAAAAATAGGGTCCCTTAGTTGGCTTTGCTCGTTATGTGTACGTATTTCTGTGCGTTAGTCGTCAAGACATAGTCTGAAATGTAACTTTAGAGTAGACTATTCATCTTCAGGCAATGAAACGCCAGACTGATCAAGGCCAGATTCACAGTAATCGGGGTTGATAGCATAGATGTATAAGAGATAACGGTCAGTGCGAGCTTACATTTCATTTTCTCAGATGTCTATCAATAGTCCTGTTGGAAACGTGTTGTCAAGTCATATGTCATATTGTTGGTAGGATGAATATTCGACGATCTTTTTGCATTTCCATTTTGTTGTGCTCCTGCATTGACCGATGTCGTTCTGACACTGATATATGCAGTTGTTCGCTCACTTTTGCCAGCATCGTCTAATCACCACAACACTTGGAGTCATATGTCGAGCGATTTTCCGAATTGCCTATTCGTCTTTCTCAACCCGATATGACACACTCTCTTTTAGTCTGTGATATTTGATAGAAATGAAGACGAATTCAGTGGAGAGGCATTGCTACAGACGGGAACATCTTCAGTTGACTACAACAGATAATTTGCTCTCCAGATTGATAATCTTTTCTCAAGTATGCTCATTCACAATGTCCTGCATATCTAGTTCATTGAACACCAAGTTTTTATCATTTGTATGCTTAGTTGAAACATATTTGCGTACGAATTTCCTTAAAATTGGCTTGTTTTTTCTGGTTTTGTCTATTTTTAGTCACCTGGAGCAGGGATGGGCAACGTTTTTGGCTTAAGGGCCCCATTGTGGAAGTGGAGGATAGCAGAGGGCAGCACTTATGTAAAACGATTGCATTCATTATAAAAAATAATGAATATAAGTTAAATATTCAGTTTATTTATTGTGCTAATTTCATGTAATCTATAGCTGCACACACACAAGCACATTTAATTTTAGAATAAGTTCAATGAGACAAATGTACCCTATATATATCACACTATTTTACAGTTTTCTTTGAAATCAGGGTGAGATTGTGCTTGTTAAAATTCTCATCACGGCCTGCAAGTTAATGTCAAGCAACTTGCATCTATATTTGCTCTTGTTGATCTTCATACAAGAAAAAATTTGCTCACACATATATATGTTACTCTAGAGAACAATTTCTCTATATTTGGTTTCCTTACTGTCTTTGCGGGATGCTATTTGCCCACCCCTGTCCTAAAGTATTTAGATATATAGAACAAAAATACTGAAAATAAAGGAAACATTTTTGTGCTCATAAGTTTTACCTTTTCCCGCGAGATTAGCAAATTACCATTATTTGATAAAAAAACTAAAATTTTTGTAATAAGCGTTGTAACTTGTATGTTTGAAAAAGAAATATAATTAGAAATTTAAAATAATTATCAAATATTGGAATTTTTTTATACTTAAAAAAAAAAGCGTGAGATTAATTTTAAACACACACAAGCTTTAAACAGGATGAAACCTCTAGCTCTGAAGGATTTCTATAGAATTTCGAGTAAGAATGTACAGTTTATTATATTTGTTTTGATTAATATTTTGGAGAGGGAAAAGTTGACCAATAATTAGTTATTTTTCAATTTTAGACAAAGAACATCAAATGAAAGAAAATATTTTCTTGGGAAAATAATTTTATAAAAGGTATGAATATTACTCTCTTAATTTGGTCAATTGAGTGAGTCAATTAATTTTGTTTATAATACAATGTGTTTACACACCTGGATATATCGATATAATCATGCTTTAACCATTGATTATTCTTATGAATTATTTTGGAATTGTTGAAATACGATTCTTCTTATCAATTCTGAAATGTTTTTAGCGATACGTTTTGCATTTTCGTCCACTTTGTCTTACTGGACGAGACTGGTCGCAGCCAAGAATCTTTTAATATATCATCAATCAGACTCTCCACCAAACGATCATCAGCCATTCATCAATCTCACCTTAGCATCATCAATAAAACGCTGCAATAACATATGGTTTTCTGCTATTCCAGTTCTTTTTTTATTTTTATATATCATGAAAAATCTAGCATTGCCTGAAAGTACTTGTTAGTGTCAATCTAAAGTTTTAAAATGTTGAAACCTTATTTTTTTGTTATTTTGTAGCAACTGTACCCCATACATTGTGCAATAATATATAATTTAAAATTAGTTTTGTGAACCAGTTCTTACAGTTATCCAGTTAAACAGCTCAGAATTAATGAAATATTCGCTAAAACCTGACTATAAAGTTTTTTTAACGTAAATGAAAATTAGATTTATAACTCTCATAATAATTTTATGCTGTTTATGTTTGATTATAACACAGATGACTTGAATGAAAGGATATCAATTATTGAACAACATGACATTGCTTACACCAAAGTTTAGGGTTTTGGATACAGGTTCCCTTGTTGTTCCTAGGAACATCCAGGAGTCCTTGTAACTGCTGAAGAGGTCTGTGGAAAATTAGAATTGATTTGGGGTGCGTGGACAGCGTAGTGTTCGCGAAAGTGTAATAATAAAGAAAAGTGTTTGCAGCCCCTTTCCATTATTATGAAAGTTAAAATACAGGGGCGCTTCATCAAGTATACAGATTCGATCAAAAAACAATGTAAGATAGTGAATGTAACGTGTAACAGAATTGTATGGGATTAAGTTTTTTAGAGACTGGCACAGATATTCTATGAGTGAACCCCTAGTCACACGACACACATGGAGCCGGTAATCCTATTCCACCCTGACGTGTGTTAAGATATCATTTCCATCGATAGCAGCTGTGATACACTGTTTCAGCTTCATCGAGGACTTTTGCTTTTGCACAAGCAGCCCGAGTCTTAAATTTTTCATACCATTGTTAGATAGATTTTCTATTTGGAGGCTCTTTTCCAAATCATGATAAAAAATGTTGTCCACAGCATTTGTAGATTCTATTTTACTAAATTCAAGAATACAAACATCTTCTTTCACTGTAGATACCACCATTTAGACTGATAAATTATCCCACGCCCAATATTACTTACGTCACTTCTTTCAGGGACTAGACACAAACTTTAATCGCATAATTTTGAATCGGCAGTTAAGGGTTGTCACGTTACATTCATACCATCAAAATTAAATTATAATTTTTCTATTTTGCATTAAAATGAGTTATATTACTTAGGGTTTTATGACCCTTTTTTGTACAAAATCGGGTGCATGGGCGCAATAGTTTGAGAATCACTGGTCTCGGATATAGGCCTCAAACAGGTTTCTTGAGAATTCATTACCCCCATTCAAAATAATTTATTCATTATTTCAATTTTTAATAAATTATTTTTAAAAACTCGCAAGAGTTGTGCATGCATATACTAAGTACAATGTAAATATGCTTGTACTTTTAAAATATCGATATATAGTAC